>OW240925.1:11389684-11422096 GCA_933207985.1 Pelobates cultripes
TGTGGATTACTTCCTGAACAAGCGGAATTCGTGGATTTAATATTGGCGTTCCGCTACAATAACCATATATTCAATATAACATAATAGTAATAATTTAACAAATAAACATGGGTCATTGCCCCCCATACTCCGCCCTCGCATCCGAATCCTTCTGTTAATATAACAGGCAATGACCCCTATATAAAAAACACATATATATATAACATATACCAACATTATTCCAACATACCATCTTAAAGTGCCAAACATAAATTTAAGCATGGCAGGGGTATACCCAGATACCCCTACCCCACCAGGTTCTGAGCCACCGACAGGACTCGAAACCTACCAACCACCAATGACTACAGTTTTCCATATCTGTCACGTTCATCCTAGGGAGCCTATTCCTTCTCCTTCAGCTCCCTATCCCGCCACAAGCTCAGACCTTGACCCCTTAAGCCGTCTGAGCTCCGCCACCCCGAAGAAATAGCGCCTTGATCATTCCGTCTTGCCAACCCAGGTTCAGCAGGTCCCATCCTACTGCTGAAAGATGAACGCCATCCGAGCAGTAGAACCCCGGCAAACTGCCTTCCAACTCGCTGTGCCGCACTACCACCCCCCAACTTTCTCATGAAGCTTGCCATCAAGCAATTCACCTTCTTCCTACACTTGTCGATGGCCACCGGGTCCCTTTCGTACCGCCACCGCCACCTCGGGATAATCTCTGACCATACTAACATTACCCCCGGAAGCAGGTCCCTCAATTTGTTGAGGTCCTGCTTCATCCACTTCACCAACCTCCGCTGCGGTGTTAGGCCTAAGTCATTGCCCCCTGCGTGTAGCACCAGCAGGTCCGGCCTCTGCCCGCCTGCCACCATCCGGAACACTTCCCGGCAAACTTCCCCCCAACAGAAACCCCTATACCCAAACCATTGCACCGCCAACTGGTCCCTTGAAAAGCCCAGCTACTGGCCATGAGCTCGAGCTGTGGCTCTCCTTTCGGCACAGAAAACAAAGGAATGGCCCACGATCCATGCAACATAGCCTGGGGAAGAGAGAAAAACACAGATTGTAACAACACCCCCCTATTTCCCCTGGGGAACCACCGAAAAAAGGCCCCTCTTGCAGCCGAACCCCCGAGACCTGCAGGCCCCCGGCCGCCATCCGATTGGCACTCACCAACTCACTAATCCGGAAAGCCCCGAAGAAAGCCAACAGAAACGCTGTCCGAAACAGGGACACCTCAAACTCAAAACAAATTCCGGGCAGCCCACTAATAGTCCGTGGCGAACTCCGGTCAGCTGACACAGCCCGGCCAATCTCCAGCAGACCCTCCCTCCCAGACCCTCCCACCTCCTGGACAGCATCCATGTTGAAGGCAGCTTCAACATGGATGCTGTCCAGTAGACGGCGAACCGTGGTGAGCCGTTCGCGAAAAGTTCGCGAACGGTTCACGACATCACTACCCACTAACCATTTCCCCTAACACCCGCACCGACACAGGGTGCCTAGTGTCTGGAAACCTGTGCCCTTTCCGATACCCCTTAAGCGCCTGCCTGATGACAAGGACTTAGTAACGTCTTCCTTCCCATGCAGCTTAAACCAGAAAGCCATCGCCGCCATGGACCTGTCAACCACCGCCGGGGAGGCCCCCTTTGCCAGCCATTGACAGGTGTACCACAGAAACGCGTCCCAGAGCGATTCCCTTTCCGGCACGCAGTCCGACCCAGCCCAAGATCGTTCCCATGAACCTCACACCTTACTGTAAGCGGCCCATGTGGTCGGTGTCAGGGAAGCCTTCACAAGTCCCCCAAGCAGGACGCTCCCAGCCGTCAAATTTCGTCCAGCGCGCCTGACCCACTTCCTGCGCCTCCGGTGCCACCGTCCGGAATCGGGACCACTGAAAACGAGAGAGAGCGTCAGCTGGTACCCAGGCACATGGCAAACGCGAAAGACTACATTGAGGGACATGCACATTAAGACGAAGCGCTGCAGCAACCGGACCACTGGTTTTGACGCTGCCGACTGATTATTCACTGCGTGCACCACTGCCGTATTGTCCGAGAAAAAGACCACCTTCCGGTCCCGCAGCCCTTCCTCCCCACAGAGCCATCGCGACCACCAGCGGGAACAATTCCAGGAAAGCCAGGTTCCACATAAGGGCGCTCGGCCCCCATGCCACGGGCCACCTCTCCACGCACCATTTTCCACCAAAGTATGCCCCGAAGCCCACACTACCCAACGCGTCAGTGAACAGCTTCAGCTCTGTCACTGACACCCCTTCCTGCTGAAAAAACACTGTCCCATTGAAGTCCCGCAAGAAGGTATCCCACACAGCAAGGTCGGCCCTCATGGCAGACGATACCCAGATGAAATGGCTTGGGGATCGCACCCCTGCTGTAGCTGCCGACAGGCTGCGGTTAAAAACCCTACCCATCGGGATCACCCGGCAAGCGAAATTCAGCATCCCGATCAACGACTGCAGTTTTCACTGGGTGACTTTCCGCGCCTGCGCTACTGCTGCCACCGCCCCTTTTAGCCCTTGTAGCTTTGGCAGCGGCAGCCGACATTTGCCCCGTACCGAGTCAATCTCCAGCCCCAGGAAACTAAGGCACACTGCCGGGCCTTCCGTTTTATCTGCTGCCAGCGGGACCCTGAAGCAGCCCGTGACCCACTCGATAGTCCGAAGCAAACGCCGGCAAGCAAGGGTGCTCGCCGGCCCCATGCAAAAGAAATTGTCCAAATAGTGCACCACCGATCCATTCCCCGCCTCCGCCCGTACTACCCATTGGAGAAAAGTGCTGAACTTCTCAAAGTATGAGCACGAGATGGAACAGCCCATGGGGAGGCACAAGTCCACAAAGTATGCCCCTTCAAAGAAACACCCCAGCAGGTGGTGACATGCCGGGTGGACCGGAAGCAACCGAAATGCCGCCTCAATGTCCACCTTTGCCATCAGCGCCCCGCGCCCGGCCCTCATTACCAGCTCGACCACCCGGTTGAATGATGCATATGAGACTGAGCACAACTCCTTGTCGATATCGTCATTCACCGACGCTCCCCTGGGGTAGGAGAGGTGGTGAATGAGCCTGAACTTCCCGGGATCTTTCTTGGGTACCACCCCGAGCGGGGAAATCCTGAGGCCTTCCAACGGCGGTGCCGGGAACGGGCCTGCCTTCCTACCCATCAAGACTTCCTTTTCTAATTTCTCCTGTTCCACCCCTGGGAACTCCGCCACCGACTCAAGGTTGCACCGTACCCCAGACTCCCCCCTGTCCCGGAACGGGATAAAGAACCCTTGACCAAAGCCCACCCGGAGCAACTTGGCGTCCGCCCTGTTACCGTAGCGGCTTTCATCCAGAGGGGCAGGTCCTTTTGGTCCCATCTCATGCCCGGATTGGCCGCCAAACGCTGCCGGAACTGTGGGTAACTGCCGTAGGAGCGGTATGCCTCCCAAATTTCATCCAAATAGCAAAACAGGGAGGAGCACAAGCCCGGTGATTTCTCACCTAGGACACTGGCCAGGACGCAGAACGCCCTCAGCCAGTTGCCGAAAGATTTTGGTATCTTACGATACCGCTTCTTTTTCTCCTCCTCCTCTTTTTTCTCATCTTTCCTATCCTCCTCCTTGAGGTCTATAAACTCCTCTAAGGGGAGAAGGGAAAAGATTTCACAGAATTCGCCCTTCCAGATCTTGTCTTTCACTTTGTAACGGATGGCCATGAGTTGTCCTGGGACTTGTATTATTTTTAACCTGTATTTGTCTATTTGCTAAATGTATATGCAGTAATGGAATGCATTCGTGTAAAATAGCAAAGTTCTATGTGCTAAATGTATTGTATTCGTCTGAATGTTAGGTAGTTTCATTCCCTTAGTTTGTTCGAATGAAACTACCGAACAGTCAGACCTCCCCTGTGTGAAGTGTGCCTTCAATTACCCGTTGCAACATTGTTGCAAATGGGTAATTGACAAGCTGTGTAGCAATCCTTTGTTCTCGGGGGAGGCCGCCATTCGGGAAACGAACACGTGTTTTGCCGTTGAGTGTCTGGAACTCAAAATGGACACTCGACTAGGCGAACACCGCTGGGACCTCCATCAGCCTGGTCCGTTCGGGTCCAAACTACCGAACGGCCCCTCGTTCGGTAGGCATAATCAACCGAACTAGGGGATTCAGGCGAACCCTCCCCAGCCTCTATAGCTGGAGGCTTTCAGGTACTTCATTCGCCTTTTCCAGGACCGACCGCAGGGCCCAATCGCACGGCTAGTTCATCCAGTGCGATCGGTCATTTTATTCCCTCCATGAAATTCCCGAACCCCTGGTCTGATCTGGGTGATTTTTGGATATGTTAGTCACCCAGATCAGGGCTACCAGGGGGATGCATAATTTAAAGTGGTACCCCTAGGTTTAGGGGTACATCCAGAAATGGGGGGGGATTGCTGTACTGGATAAGGGGATTATGATGCCGGCTGAGGGGAGGAGATGTGTGGGAGGTTACCAGGACAGGATTGGCTATTGTGTTAATGAATGTAATCCCTCCCTTGCATGGGAGCATGCTTTAAAAGGCCACTGTGGAATAAAGCTTGCAGTTCTGCTCCTGATGCTGTGTGTCGTCCAGTTATTGGGATTGCTGTTGGGATACTATTGGATTATTTTACCTGCTGGAAACCTTGCCTGGGGATTTATAATTACTTGCTCCTGAGCCTCACTGGGATCTTAAGCACAGATAATCTGTGGAATATTATATCTCCGCTACATTGGTTGGCAGCACTGGGATCCAGACTCAAAGAGGAACAAGCACAAATGGAGTACGGATGGAGATTGATTTTGCTACGCTAAAACGCTCCACGTTAAAGGACCTCCTGGAGGCAAGGGGTATCCAAGCCAGCAACAAGAAGAAAGCGGTACTCATTACTGAACTCATGGCAGAGTACCAAATAGATGGCGGTTCGGTTCCAGAACAGGGGCATTCGGGAGAAACACAGGAACAGATGGAGTTCCAGAGGCAGCTACAATTTAGGCTGTCTTTTTATGGAGAACACCCTTCAGCGGAAATTATTTCTAAGACCATGACAGAGGTCCAGGAATTCATCTTAAGAAAACAGACAACAGCAGCCCCAGAACGCAGCTCTGCTGTAAATATGCCACAAGAAGGTAAGCCTAAAATACCATACCAGGCTTTTAAAACATATGTGGAGGCAGAGGAAGATATAGACGTTTTCCTGCAAGATTTTGAGAGACTGTGTGCACTGCATAGAACCAGCGCAGAGGACTGGGTACCTATTTTGGCAGGACGGTTAACTGGGAGGGCAGCAGAGGCGTATCGTACTGTACCCAATGAGGAAATCCGGAATTACAATAAAGTAAAAGAAATTATACTGGCTCGGTATGCTATAACTCCAGAAGCATACAGGCGGAGATTCAGGGATTTAAAGAAAGTGGAAAAGGACTCACATGCAGAGTGGGCATGCAGGTTACAAAGGGCAGCACTCGGGTGGGTGCAAGCTAGCAAGGCATGGTCCATGGAGGATGTAATACAGATGATGCTGATGGAGCAATTTTATGATGGAGTAACCAACGATGTCCAGGAGTGGGTAAGGGACAGAAACCCTACCTCCCTTACCGAAGCTGCCAGGAAGGCAGATGAGTACCTGGACGCACGCAGGCAGCAAAAACCTGCAGCTCCAAAAGCCGCATTCAAAACCTTTGGGGGAACCAACTACACCCCAGCTCCACCGAGGCAACTACCACCACCACCACCTCCCTCTGCACAGCCACGTTTCCGCCAGCCCACTTCTGGGCCCCGTCACCACTGCCAGAAATGGGGGCATTATAAAAGGGAATGTCCTCAACTACGAGATCGTACCTCGTGGATCCGTCCTGGCCCGCCACCACCACCGAGGGCCGCCACCGCACAATGCTACCAGGACATCATTCCAACCCTGTATGGCTCAGCAGTACCTATTACCACTGTGGAGCAATGGGAGGTATTGCATGAGGCAGATCCGGTACAGGCGAATGCGGACAACAGACAGCACCACAGACAAACAGTGTACCCAGGGCCGTCTTTAACGCGGGGCAAACGGGGCAGCTGCCCCGGGCCCAGTTTCTCTTGGGGGCCTGAGGCAACTGCCCCGTGGGCCCCGCTGACCCCGGCGGGCGGGCTCCTGGGCGGGTGGCCGGTCGGGCAGGAAGGCGGGCGCGCGGGCGGGCGCACTGATGCCGGAGCCGGAAGATGACGTCATCTTCCGGCGCCGGCATCCCTACCCGGCGCGCGAGGGAGCTGAAGAGGAAGCAGTGAGTGCTCCCTCGCGCGTCCGCCTTCCTGCCCGACCGGCCACCCGCCCAGGAGCCCAGCAGCACCACTGGACCCCAGGGAATCCCCCCAGCACTCCAAAAGGTAAGGAGGCTGGGGGGATTACATTTTTTTTTAAAAATGTGTGTTTGTGTGTATGTGTGTGTTAGTGTATGTGTTTGTGTGTTAGTGTATGTGTATGTGTATGTGTGTGTTTGTTTGTGTGTTAGTGTATGTGTGTGTTAGTGTTTGTGTGTTAGTGTTTGTGTGTGTTAGTGTATGTGTGTTAGTGTGTGTGTTTGTGTGTGTTAGTGTATGTGTTTGTGTGTTAGTGTATGTGTGTGTTAGTGTATGTATGTGTGTGTTTATGTGTGTTAGTGTGTGTGTTTGTGTGTTAGTGTATGTGTGTTAGTGTGTGTGTGTATGTGTGTTAGTGTATGTGTGTTAGTGTGTGTGTGTGTTAGTGTATGTGTGTGTTAGTGTATCTGTGTGTTAATGTATGTGTGTGTTAGTGTCTGTGTGTGTGTCAGTATGTCTGTGTGTGTGTGTCAGTATGTCTGTCTGTCTGTGTGTCAGTATATATGTGTGTGTATATCTGTGTGTGTCAGTATGTCTGTCAGTGCGTCAGTATGTCTGTTAGTGCATGTGTATGCATGTGTCAGTATATCTATCTGTGTGCCAGTATGTCTGTGTGTGTGTGTGTCAGTATATCAGTCTGTGTGTGTCAGTGTATGTGCCTGTGTGTGTGTGTCAGTATTTCTCAGTGTATGTGGGTGTCAGTATATCTGTCAGTGTGTGGGTGTCAGTATTTCTGTCAGTGTATGTGTGTCAGTATGTTGATCAGTGTATGTGTCTGTGTGTGTGTGTGTCAGTATGTGGGTATATGTGTCTGTGTGTCAGTATGTCTGTATATGTGCCTGTGTCAGTATGTCTGTCAGTACGTCTACCAGTGTATGTGTCTGTGTGTGTGTCAATATATGTACCTGTGTCAGTGTGCCTGTTTATCTGTATGTAGTCAGTGTATGTATCTGTGTATCTGCTTGTGCGTCAGAGTGTGTACCTGTGCATCTGAGCCGCAACTTTAAATACAAATACACCCCTCCATTCAAACTTCAACACTACATATAAAACACACTCCTGCATTGAAACGTCAACACTACATACAAGCACACTCCTACATTCAAAAACAAACACTACACATAAATGCACACTTGCATTCAAACTCCAGTACCACATACAACCACATTCACACAAACATACTCCATACAAACACATGCTTACATTCAAACATACTAACATGGCTCAGTGCTAAATACAACCCTGCAAGCATGGGAAATTGGTAGAGTCCCAGCTGTCAAAGCATTGTTGGAGTTGCACGACAGATGGGGTTCTACCTTTAGTCCAACCTTGCAATTGGGGGTCCCAATAAAATTCATTCTACTTTAGTACCGCCACTGCGTTGGGATGGATGCCGTGATTACATACCAGGGAGTGAGGGGCGAGAGCGGCAGGGCACAGGGGGCCCAAACAAACACTTGCCCAGGGTCCATTCGTTATTAAAGACGGCCCTGAGTGTACCTGGAGGGAAAAGCAGTGCAAGGACTTCGGGACTCTGGGGCCACTATTACTCTGGTCAAAAGCCATTTGGTGGCGGACAAGGCAAGAACGAACCACACCGTAGCCGTTAGGGTAGCCGGGGCAGCTATATACCGGCTACCCACAGCCAAGGTTCACTTGCATTGGGGAGCGTGGATGGAGGAAGTGGAGGTGGGGTTGATGCCACAACTGCCCGTGGAAGTTTTGTTGGGCAACGATTGGGGAGGCTCACATCAGCTTTTGAGCCCCAGATCCCAGTCACAGGAGAGGCTCACCCTGTGGTCACTAGACAACAGGCCCGCACCCAGGCTCCATCCACACTGCCGGAGGTTCAGGTAAGAGATCCTTCCCCTTCCCTAGACTGTGTTCCCTGGGCCCCTCCTAACGAATTTTCAGCCGAGGTAGTGACCGACCCCACATTGCAGGTGTATAGGGACAAGGTGACAGCAGACGCTCCCGGGGGAGATGGCAAAAGGTTTATCTGGGACAAACAGCTGTTGTACAGAGAGACGGATAAGCAGATAGCCGGGTCAGACCCGATCGTGATGAGCCAGTTGGTGGTACCACAGCGGTACCGAGCCGAGTTACTCCGGATAGCACATGACATTCCGCTATCCGGACATTTAGGGATTAGCAGGACCCGGCACAAGTTCACACAAAGCTTCTTTTGGACGGGAGTTAGCCAGGAAGTGCGCAGGTATTGCAACACTTGCGATACATACCAAAGGGTGGGAAAAGGGGGGACCAGCGCAAGGCCAAGCTACACCCCCTCCCCATAATTGAGGAACCCTTTAGTAGGGTAGCGGTCGATTTAATAGGACCCCTCAACAAAGTGAGCCCGTCAGGAAAAAGATTTATCCTGACAGTGGTAGACTATGCCACTAGATATCCAGAGGCGGTGCCCCTGACGAATATCCATGCAGAAATGGTAGAGAAAGCCCTCATGCAGATATTCTCCTGGGTAGGACTTCCCAGGGAGATTGTCTCGGATCAGGGTACCCAGTTCACCGCCGAAGTCACGCAGCGCCTCTGGATGTTCTGTGACATCAAGCCTGTCATTAGTTCCCCTTACCACCCCCAGACTAATGGGCTCTGCGAACGTTTCAACGGTACATTGAAACAGATGCTCCGAACCTTCGCAGAGACCCACAAGAACTGGGAGAAATTCCTGACTCACCTCCTCTTTGCTTAAAGGGAGGTGCCGCAGGAATCCACAGGGTTTTCCCCATTCAAATTATTGTTTGGCCGCAGGGTACGGGGGCCCTTAGATTTAATTAGAGAGCATTGGGACTCCCATCATACCATATGTGTTGGCTTTCCGAGACCGCCTGGAGGCCCTAACTCAGACGGTCCGAGAAAATTTGCAGGCGGCTCAGAACCGCCAGCGCACATGGTATGATCAGGGCGATACCGCTTCTTTTTCTCCTCCTCCTCTTTTTTCTCATCTTTCCTATCCTCCTCCTTGAGGTCTATAAACTCCTCTAAGGGGAGAAGGGAAAAGATTTCACAGAATTCGCCCTTCCAGATCTTGTCTTTCACTTTGTAACGGATGGCCATGAGCTGCCCTGGGACTTGTATTATTTTTAACCTGTATTCGTCTATTTGCTAAATGTATATGCAGTAATGGAATGCATTCGTGTAAAATAGCAAAGTTCTATGTGCTAAATGTATTGTATTTGTCTGAATGTTAGGTAGTTTCATTCCCCTAGTTTATTCGAATGAAACTACCGAACGGCCAGGGACCGTAGCTTTCAGGTCGGGCAGAAAGTGTTAATTTTAAAACCTGTCCAACACGATAAGCTGCAGGCCGCCTGGCAAGGCCCTTATAGAGTGGTGGAACAAAGGTGTGACACCACTTATATAATAGGCTCTTGCGTTGGTACTGGAGGGCGACGCATGCTCCATGTGAACATGATGAAGCCCTACCAGGAGCGCTCCGAGGAAGTGACCGCCATATGAGCACCTAACTCAGAGGAGTTTGACAGTCTGCCTCTCCCAGATCTGCTGGGAGAGGGTCAGTTATCTGGGGACTTAGGGGAAGTTGCACTGGGAGACCGGCTGAGCCCACAGGAGCGGAGCACAATGTTACGATTGCCCCCGGTCTAACAGGGGGGTTGATCGCTTGGATGTCCTGGTTCCCGCTGTAGAGAGTCGAACGGAGGTCTTTCAGTAGTATGCTGCAAGTGTAGAATATCCCCAAGCACGGTATAAGCATCAATATCCCGGATCCTTACAACATGAGTCGAGGCTGCAAGTTGAGGGTCAAAACGAACTGGCTTTACTGGCACATAGCATGGCAATTTATGTGATTCCTCAGGTCCAAGGACAGCCCCCTGTGGACCTGATGGAATACAGGTACAGTACAGACAACTATCCAATCACAATACAGTGTATTATTTGAATTAGTACCCGCCCAGCTTGGAGATAATGAGGCCAACGGTTATACAATCTAATTATCTCCAGGCGCACAAAAGACCACGTTTTACTATGTCCCCGAAAACTGAAAAAAAAATCCATAACTTTAGCATTAATAAAGGAAAACAGCTCATTCTACCATTCATTTAATGGCTCGCGTTCGGATACATTAAACCTACGAATGGCGCTCCAATTCCACGAACAGAATGGGCTATTTCTGCCGTATTAAGTCCGTTCGGCATTTTGGATTGTGAGTATCTGTTGGCGGCCATGTTTTCAGACGGTTTAGCGGGCAGCGGGACCTCGCTTCCAACTCATGGAACTAAACTCGGGTATCAGTTCATGCGAAGTCCCGCTGTCTGTCTGGTTGTGGAACTCGTTCGGTACATGAACGAGGACCACCTGGTAGAATGGTACTTGAGCTGCGGATAACCGCAGAAACCACAGGTTAATGATCGCCACGCGACCCACTGTAGGGGGTTGCCGTTCGGTTGATTGTTCGGTAGATTGTTCGGTAGATTCCCTTCGGTACTTTGGGTGCGAACGTCGATCCCCCCAGGCCTATCAATTAGTCTGTGGTTAACCGCAGACCGCAGCCGTCAATGGCTGCCACACTCCGCTGGTCGGGTGGTCGACCATTCGGTACTTTGCGGGGTGACGAGGTTAAGTGGCGGCACACGCCAGCATTTGGGGGGTCCCTCGTTCGTATCACGAATGGAGTCTTTATAAGGGTTCGTGTACCCCATTCGCGTTTTCCTTGGCTTAAACATATACAGTGGCAACAGTATCAATCGTTTTTTAACAGTAACACAGTCCTCTCAAGTCTTTTGTAACAATGCTCCCTCTTTGTGGAACACTCTGGCAGACACAGTCTAACCCCTTTTCGGGGCAGACTAAGGCTGTCCAGACTTGTAAGTTTATGCTGGGCTGAGATCTGTTTGCCGGGATAACCCGTCGGCGTTGCCGTTCTGCTTCCCGGGTCGGTAGGTTATTGTAAAATTAAATGGTTGCAAGGATAAGCTCCAGCGTAACAATCTGCCATTGTCCCCAGCAACCCGGTTAAGCCACACCAACGGGTTATGGTCTGTAACCAAAGTGAACTCTTGTCCATACAATTAGGGGGTTAGCTTCTTTAATGCCCACACCAGGGCCAAACACTCTTTTTCTACCGCGGCATAGCTGACTTCGTGTGGTAGGAGTTTTTGACTGATGTAGGCAATCGGGTGTTCTTTCCTATCGTCTCCTACTTGGCTGAGGACAGCTCCAAGCCCGAACATGGAAGCGTCTGTATGAACAATAAAACGTTGATTAGGGGCTGGGGCAGCCAAGACAGGAGCATTAATTAAAGCAGTTTTGAGTGCCTGGAAAGCAGTTTCACAGTGGGGAGACCACAGGACCAGTCGGGGAAGGTTTTTCTTTGTCAGGTCGGTCAGAGGTTTGGCAATGGCACTATACTCGGGTACAAATCTCCTGTAGTACCCGGCGGTACCCAGGAAGGCTAGCACTTGGGTCTTAGTGTGAGGGGTGGGCCAGTTGGCGACCGCCTCTATCTTAGCGGGCTCCGGTCGCTGTTTCCCACATCCTACCCGGTGGCCTAGGTATTGAACCTCAGCCCTCCCAAAGTGACATTTCTCTGGCTTCAGGGTCAGGCCTGCGGCCCGAATCTGATCCAGGACTATTCCCACATGAGCCAAGTGTTCCTCCCAGGACTCACTATGGATCGCTATGTCGTCCCCTTCTCGTTTTCCACGAACGGCTTGAATGCCGCGAACTGAATTTTCGGCTGTTCTGTAGTCTCCGGGGAGCCGTTGTGGCTATTAGCAGCGGATCCCTGCTGTGCGGTCATCATGTTCAGCTCGTGGGCTCTAGCCCGCTGTATGTCCGCCTCGGCCTCTGCCATCAGTTGCTGTATCAGCTCCACGGAGGGGTTCGGCCCGTATAGGGGAAGCCTTTCCCGGACAATCTTCGTCTTTTCATCACTGGGGGTTACCGTTGGTTCTGCAATCGTGAAGCTTTGATCCAACTCGTTTAGGTCGGCAATCAATTCTCTCCTTGGCCGGTTACTTGCGTTTCCCCCATGGCTCTCAAGTAAATCCTTTAACGTGGTACGTTTCAGCTTATCGTAGTTGCTCTCCATCCGTCCTATATCTCTCTCAGGAATTCCAGGATGATCCCGCCGCTGCCACCAATTGTTACGATTGCCCCCGGTCTAACAGGGGGGGTTGATCGCTTGGATGTCCTGGTTCCCGCTGTAGAGATTCGAACGGAGGTCTTTCGGTAGTACGCTGCAAGTGTAGAATATCCCCAAGCACGGTATAAGCATCAATATCCCGGATCCCTACAACATGAGTCGAGGCTGCAAGTTGAGGGTCAAAACGAACTGGCTTTACTGGCACATAGCATGGCAATTTATGTGATTCCTCAGGTCCAAGGACAGCCCCCTGTGGACCTGATGGAATACAGGTACAGTACAGACAACTATCCAATCACAATACAGTGTATTATTTGAATTCGTACCCGCCCAGCTTGGAGATAATGAGGCCAACGGTTATACAATCTAATTATCTCCAGGCGCACAAAAGACCACGTTTTATTATGTCCCCGAAAACTGCATAAAAATCCATAACTTTAACATTAATAAAGGAAAACAGCTCATTCTACCATTCATTTAATGGCTCGCGTTCGGATACATTAAACCTACGAATGGCGCTCCAATTCCACGAACAGAATGGGCTATTTCTGCCGTATAAAGTCCGTTTGGCATTTTGGATTGTGAGTCTCTGTTGGCGGCTGTAGCGGAGCTCCTTGTACTCCGACTGAGTACCCTCCATTGATGTATGCTCCTAGCGCTTCCTGAGGACTTCAAGCACTGCAGCAGACACCACAACCACTGCAGACTCCGCAACCGCCGTATCTTGACTGGAGTCTCGCTGTCTTCCTTCCACCCTGGATCAGCTTCTGTCCTCCAGGACTGTGTGGAAAAGAACTCTCCCTTCCACCCTGTATGAACCTCCAGCATCCAGGACTGTGTGGTGAAGACCCCTCCTCCAAGGAGAGCGTGTCAGGAAGAAGCTCTTAAAAGAGCTAAGTGACTCAAGTTCAGGGGAGCATGCAGAGCATAGCAATCCCCAGTGTGATTATAACAGCTCCCTCCAATAACGAGACAAGGCTACGTTTAGAGGAATCAAGAAGAACCGTCAAAACCTTTATTTCCCTTGGGACCATCCAATAGGGTCACCACAATAACATTGTTGTGAAATATCAATAAAATCAAACAGTCAAACCATATCAAGCAACACACAGTGACTTATCACAACACAATGGCACATTTTTAAAGGGGTGGGGGGAGACAATATTTAACAGTAAATATCTCACGTGTCTGCAGAATTAGCAATATGCAAATCTACCCGAATATGCAAATGAACCAGTCTTGCAATTCAGGTAGTGCATATTGCTGTTGCTACCAACAGAGGGCACTAGACAAGCTCCATAGCCAAACCCACTAGTTGGTAGCAAACCTCAGCAATACAAGAGAGCAGGCAATACATTACACAGTACACACTATAAACAATTACATTACACACACCCTGCACCTATAATGGGTACAGGGTGACTAAAACATAAGATAAATAAAGCAGCCTACATAAATAGTCTGTCTGAAGGTAGACTAGGTGCTTTAAAGCCAGATACATGAAAGAGTCATAGTCACAGGGGAGGAGGCTGGCAAGTAGGCCTCTCCAGGACCAAGTGTCGAAGGGCACTTCGTCACAGCGGCCATGTTTTCGGGCAGCAGGACCTCGCTTCCAACTCATGGAACTAAACTCGGTTATCAGTTCATGCGAAGTCCCGCTGTCTGTCTGGTTGTGGAACTCGTTCGGTACATGAACGAGGACCACCTGGTAGAATGGTACTTGAGCTGCAGTTAACCGCAGAAACCACAGGTTAATGATCGCCAAGCGACCCACTGTAGGGGGTCGCCGTTCGGTTGATTGTTCGGTAGATTCCCTTCGGTACTTTGGGTGCGAACATCGATCCCCCCAGGCCTATCAATTAGTCTGTGGTTAACTGCACACTCGGATCAGGGTACCCAGTTCACCGCCGAAGTCACGCAGCGCCTCTGGATGTTCTGTGACATCAAGCCTGTCATTAGTTCCCCTTACCACCCCCAGACTAATGGGCTCTGCGAACGTTTCAACGGTACATTGAAACAGATGCTCCGAACCTTCGCAGAGACCCACAAGAACTGGGAGAAATTCCTGACTCACCTCCTCTTTGCTTAAAGGGAGGTGCCGCAGGAATCCACAGGGTTTTCCCCATTCAAATTATTGTTTGGCCGCAGGGTACGGGGGCCCTTAGATTTAATTAGAGAGCATTGGGAGGGAGAACGGAGCACCGACGGTACTCCCATCATACCATATGTGTTGGCTTTCCGAGACCGCCTGGAGGCCCTAACTCAGACGGTCCGAGAAAATTTGCAGGCGGCTCAGAACCGCCAGCGCACATGGTATGATCAGGGCGATACCGCTTCTTTTTCTCCTCCTCCTCTTTTTTCTCATCTTTCCTATCCTCCTCCTTGAGGTCTATAAACTCCTCTAAGGGGAGAAGGGAAAAGATTTCACAGAATTCGCCCTTCCAGATCTTGTCTTTCACTTTGTAACGGATGGCCATGAGCTGCCCTGGGACTTGTATTATTTTTAACCTGTATTCGTCTATTTGCTAAATGTATATGCAGTAATGGAATGCATTCGTGTAAAATAGCAAAGTTCTATGTGCTAAATGTATTGTATTTGTCTGAATGTTAGGTAGTTTCATTCCCCTAGTTTATTCGAATGAAACTACCGAACGGCCAGGGACCGTAGCTTTCAGGTCGGGCAGAAAGTGTTAATTTTAAAACCTGTCCAACACGATAAGCTGCAGGCCGCCTGGCAAGGCCCTTATAGAGTGGTGGAACAAAGGTGTGACACCACTTATATAATAGGCTCTTGCGTTGGTACTGGAGGGCGACGCATGCTCCATGTGAACATGATGAAGCCCTACCAGGAGCGCTCCGAGGAAGTGACCGCCATATGAGCACCTAACTCAGAGGAGTTTGACAGTCTGCCTCTCCCAGATCTGCTGGGAGAGGGTCAGTTATCTGGGGACTTAGGGGAAGTTGCACTGGGAGACCGGCTGAGCCCACAGGAGCGGAGCACAATGTTACGATTGCCCCCGGTCTAACAGGGGGGTTGATCGCTTGGATGTCCTGGTTCCCGCTGTAGAGAGTCGAACGGAGGTCTTTCGGTAGTATGCTGCAAGTGTAGAATATCCCCAAGCACGGTATAAGCATCAATATCCCGGATCCTTACAACATGAGTCGAGGCTGCAAGTTGAGGGTCAAAACGAACTGGCTTTACTGGCACATAGCATGGCAATTTATGTGATTCCTCAGGTCCAAGGACAGCCCCCTGTGGACCTGATGGAATACAGGTACAGTACAGACAACTATCCAATCACAATACAGTGTATTATTTGAATTAGTACCCGCCCAGCTTGGAGATAATGAGGCCAACGGTTATACAATCTAATTATCTCCAGGCGCACAAAAGACCACGTTTTACTATGTCCCCGAAAACTGAAAAAAAAATCCATAACTTTAGCATTAATAAAGGAAAACAGCTCATTCTACCATTCATTTAATGGCTCGCGTTCGGATACATTAAACCTACGAATGGCGCTCCAATTCCACGAACAGAATGGGCTATTTCTGCCGTATTAAGTCCGTTCGGCATTTTGGATTGTGAGTATCTGTTGGCGGCCATGTTTTCAGACGGTTTAGCGGGCAGCGGGACCTCGCTTCCAACTCATGGAACTAAACTCGGGTATCAGTTCATGCGAAGTCCCGCTGTCTGTCTGGTTGTGGAACTCGTTCGGTACATGAACGAGGACCACCTGGTAGAATGGTACTTGAGCTGCGGATAACCGCAGAAACCACAGGTTAATGATCGCCACGCGACCCACTGTAGGGGGTTGCCGTTCGGTTGATTGTTCGGTAGATTGTTCGGTAGATTCCCTTCGGTACTTTGGGTGCGAACGTCGATCCCCCCAGGCCTATCAATTAGTCTGTGGTTAACCGCAGACCGCAGCCGTCAATGGCTGCCACACTCCGCTGGTCGGGTGGTCGACCATTCGGTACTTTGCGGGGTGACGAGGTTAAGTGGCGGCACACGCCAGCATTTGGGGGGTCCCTCGTTCGTATCACGAATGGAGTCTTTATAAGGGTTCGTGTACCCCATTCGCGTTTTCCTTGGCTTAAACATATACAGTGGCAACAGTATCAATCGTTTTTTAACAGTAACACAGTCCTCTCGAGTCTTTTGTAACACACAACAACTATTGAGGGAGAAGCGAGATATCTTCTCTAATGTACCTGGTTACACTCCTCTGGCCACTCACCGAGTAGACACACCAGGTCAACTTTCCAATGCGTCAGACCCCGTATCGCATCCCAGAAGCGGTACGGGAAAACATGCGCAAGGAGATCGATGAGATGCTCCAGCTGGGGGTGATCGAACCCTCCGACAGCCCCTGGGCCTCTCCAGTAGTGCTAGTACCAAAACGGGATGGGACAACCCGGTTTGGTGTAGACTACCGGAGACTTAATGAGAAGACGGTATCTGATGCCTATCCCATGCCCAGGATAGACGAACTACTGGACCGGATAGCTAGAGGACACTATCTCACCACTATTGACTTGTGTAAGGGGTATCGGCAAATTCCCTTAGCAAAGACGCCATCCCTAAGTCGGCCTTTGTCACCCCATTTGGCTTGTACGAATTTAAGGTCATGCCGTTTGGGATGAAAAACGCCCCGGGTACATTTCAGCGGACCTCCTGGATGGGTACCAAGATTATACCTGTGCATACCTCGATGATATTGCCATCTTCAGCAATACCTGGCAGGAACATTTGGCCCATATAGGAGCGGTTCTAGACAGGATTAGGGCAGCTGGTTTAACGCTGTAACCAGCCAAATGCAGCATAGGAATGGCCGAAGTACAATGCCTCGGCCATCGGGTAGGATGTGGCAAGCAGAAGCCAGAACCAGCCAAGGTAGAGGCTGTAGCCCAATGGCCTACTACTAGGACTAAGACTCAGGTATTAGCGTTCCTAGGAACGGCCAGGTACTTCCTGAAATTTGTCCCAAACTATAGTGCCCTGGCCAAACCCCTCACTGACTTAACCCGTAAGAACCTTCCCCGCCAAGTGACCTGGACCCCGGAGTGTGAGCAGGCATTCCAACTGTTGAAAGATGCATTGACCAATACCCCTGTCTTGGCAGCTCCCAATCCAACTAAACATTTTCTTGTTCACACAGAAGCTTCTATGTTTGGATTGGGAGCAGTACTAAGCCAAGTCGGGGCCGATGGTGGAGAACATCCCGTGGCTTACGTCAGTCGCAAGCTATTACCCCGAGAAGTAAGCTACGCCGCCATCGAGAAGGAATGCCTGGCTGTGGTGTGGGCCCTGAAGAAATTGCAGCCGTATTTGTATGGGCAAGCTTTTTCCCTGCTCACGGATCACAACTCGTTGGTCTGGCTAAACCGGGTGGCTGGGGACAATGTCAGGCTGCTGCGCTGGAGTTTGGCGCTGCAGCCCTTTGACTTTAATATCCAGTACCGCCCGGGTAAACAGAATGTAAATGCTGACGAGTTGTCAAGACAAACCGACCTGGAGAAATGATCCGTGAGCCTCCCCGGACATCCCCAAGCCGATCCGTGTTGGATCAGACTGTGTATGCCAGCTTGTGGGTGTAGCGGATGGCCATGAGCTGCCCTGGGACTTGTATTATTTTTAACCTGTATTCGTCTATTTGCTAAATGTATATGCAGTAATGGAATGCATTTGTGTAAAATAGCAAAGTTCTATGTGCTAAATGTATTGTATTCGTCTGAATGTTAGGTAGTTTCATTCCCTTAGTTTGTTCGAATGAAACTACCGAACAGTCAGACCTCCCCTGTGTGAAGTGTGCCTTCAATTACCCGTTGCAACATTGTTGCGAACGGGTAATTGACAAGCTGTGTAGCAATCCTTTGTTCTCGGGGGTGGCCGCCATTCGGGAAACGAACACATGGCGGCGGCCATCTTAAGCTCCCGAACACCGGTGTTTTGCCGTCGAGTGTCTGGAATTCAAAACGGACACTCGACTAGGCGAACACCGCTGGGACCTCCATCAGCCCGGTCCGTTCGGTTCCAAACTACCGAACGGCCCCTCGTTCGGTAGGCATAATCAACCGAACAGGGGATTCAGGCGAACCCTCCCCAGCCTCTATAGCTGGAGGCTTTCAGGTACTTCATTCGCCTTTTCCAGGACCGACCGCAGGGCCCAATTGCATGGAGCCCAATTCGGCTAGTTCATCCAGTGCGATCGGTCATTTTATTCCCTCCATGAAATTCCCGAACCCCTGGTCTGATCTTGGTGATTTTTGGATATGTTAGTCACCCAGATCAGGGCTACCAGGGGATGCATAATTTAAAGTGGTACCCCTAGGTTTAGGGGTACATCCAGAAACGGGGGGGAATTGCTGTACTGGATAAGGGGATTATGATGCCGGCTGAGGGGAGGAGATGTGTGGGACGTTACTAGGACAGGATTTGCTATTGTGTTAATGAATGTAATCCCTCCCTTGCATGGGAGCATGCTTTAAAAGGCCACTGTGGAATAAAGCTTGCAGTTCTGCTCCTGATGCTGTGTGTCGTCCAGTCATTGGGATTGCTGTTGGGATACTATTGGATTATTTTACCTGCTGGAAACCTTGCCTGGGGATTTATAATTACTTGCTCCTGAGCCTCACTGGGATCTTAAGCAGAGATAATCTGTGGAATATTATATCTCCGCTACACACTTCCTGTTTGAGGTGCACCCCGAGCAGACCTGCAAACGACACGTATGCGTGCTGTCTGGCCGCATCGGGGACCCCCCCACCAGCCAACTCCGCCCGCTCACTCACTGCCCTGCTGCCAGCCGCTCCCGAATCCCCGCTCGAACTCGGTTCCGCGGAGATAACACCCATGGCCCATGTCCCCTGTACCCATACCTGACCTACGCCGCCCCCCATGTCACCCTCCGCTCCCAGCGAGTGGAGAAGTGCTTGTAGTGTGTGAACCAGTGTACTGGATTCCAATGATGTACAGGACCCAACGGCCAAACCCCCCAGTCTCCGAGCACTGGGGGTTGCATCGTCCACTGTTATCCGTCCTGGAGGAGCGACCTCCGTTAACGTCCCGCCGACCGGGGAGCCAACCCGGTGCCCAGCTAACACAGAGGAAGACCGGCTCCGAGACCTGTAACGAGGAGAAGATGTCCTGGGTAGGGTGTACCGATCTCCTGTCACCCTCCCTTCCCGACCCGGGGAACGCCTGCTTGTCACCAAAGACTCCCGCCGTGTGGCCCCCGTACTCCGTTCTCCAGAGGCCTGGACGGCCCCGCCCCGGGGACTATGACTCCTTTCCCCCCCGCGTTCGGTCCGCCCCTGCCGACCATGCCTGGGGGCCCTGATCCTGCTCCTTTCCGACCCCCCAGAGGCCCACAGCTAATCCCAGAGGGGTTAGCTGTACTGAGGGACCCCTTAGGCTCCCTTGACCCCTTCCCCCTCACTACCCGCCCCTTCCTCAGCACCACTGAACTACCCTGAGCTCCCCCAACAACCCCATCTCCCTTCCCCTTGCAACCCTAGAGTGGCAAGCCTATTCCCCCCCACCCCCTCTTCTCCACTACCCCCAGGCAACTCCTTCCCCTCACCCAGCACGCCAAGAGAGCCCCTGGCGAGGCCCCCTGTCCTGGGGCCTGCCAGATGGCTTCACGGTTCCGGCCCTGCCAGCTGTGTCCGCCGACCTCCTGACACTCTCCTGGGCCACGGCCCCACACTGTACATCACTCCAGGGGGCCCGGCCAGTGCCTCGGCCCCCGCTCCTGGCACGGTCCTCTCCGACCTGGGAGCCGGAACACCACCGCCCGGAACACCACCGCCCGCTGCTCAGCATGTCCCCGATGCCCCGGTAGCGCGCTGGGAGGCGAGGCCTTGACCGCGCTGCTACCGGGCCTGCTGCGGCCTCCTCCCGCCGCCATGCACCCGCTGGCTCCAGCTTTGCCCGGCCTTGCGCCCGTTCTCAGCCTTCGCGACGGCCTCCTGGCCCGCACCGGACGGTCCCGTTCGCTCTCCTGGGCCGCCATTCCTGCCAGGGCTGGTCCGAGTTGGGCCCGCAACCAATCCGCTCCGTGACCTTGCGCCGCTGACCGGTTCCCCTCCAGCAGCCTCTCCACCTTGTTGATGGCCCTGCAGAAATTAAAAGAAGAGAAAAAAAAAAGGCCCTACCAAACCCAATCTGCACACACAGAAGTGCCCACAAACTCGGTCAGGTAGGAAATTAGAAGTGAGTTCACTTAAAATGGCTGCCTATTTAAATATCCCAACCCACTTACCCATAACTCTATACTTCCTTCCCTCCTCCTATGCATGCCTCCTAACCCCTGTCAAGACCCTTTCTCGCTTAGCTGTGCTTTGGCTACATGGGGCTGCATTTTATTTGTCATACCAGAAAGCCTTTTGCATGTGGATTGCAGTTTGCAGGACACACCACGTAACAGAATAAAGTCTTGCAGTTCTAATTAATTACTTCAGATGCATTGCAGGTGTTATTGCGCCTTGTGAATTGTCCTGACACTGAAAACAGGAGTCTTGAGTTTAATATGGTGGTTTGCATCTTGTTATCATTCATGACTTTAACAAACTCACTTGTAATTTTTCTTGTACCAATATTTTCTTGAATTAAGGCTCCATCAGAGAGTTTATTTATTTTGTATGGTGTCCTCAAGTAATTTGAAAATGCAGTATGTATGTAGTCATTAAGGTGGAATATTAGTATTTCTTTATTCTGGCTACAGCTGCACAGCTTGAGATATTGGGTGTATAGTACCTTTCTGTATTATGCTAGTACATTTTGATATGTAATGGTAAACTTAGGTGGTGTATCCTACCTCAGTGTTAAAGGATGGCATTGAATTGTTAAAATGTTCTGCATATATGTAGTTAATGTCACGCTTTGCTTTGTCAGTATGTGTGTATGTATATATATATATATATATATATATATATATATGTATATGTATGTATTTATATGTGTGTGTGTGTGTGTGTGTGTGTGTATATATATATATATATATATATATATATATATATATATGATATATGGGTATATATGTGCACTTTCTTCTGTCCTTGGAGGTTGTGCTGTTACTACTTCCAAATTTTTCTTTCCTGTCTATCATGTCTTGTTCACACAAGGATTAGAATATCTGGTGTCTAAATCTTTCATCTAGAAAGGGGAAATCTTCTGTATTACACAGGCTAGTGTATCTCTATTTATCTACAATAATTCTGTTTGTGTGACACATTCTATAATTCTGTCTGTCTAAAGTGTTACCATAATTATGTATTCCTACCGTGTGACACATTCTATAAGTCTGTATATCTACAATGTGGCTTGCCCTTTTAACTCGGTATACCTACAGGGTGACATATTCTATAACTCGGTATCTATGAGCAGTATTACATTCTTTTCATCTTAGATTCATTCATGATGGATACTGTTCCAGAATTGTCATGATATGCTTATGTTTCTTGTCCGAAATAAGGTCGGTTTTGTTCTGTACATTGATTCCCCAAATTCCATTCATATTTTTAATCACAAATAATGTAAATGACTCTGATGGGCTTGAGGTTTCTTGTCCTATGCTGCTGGCTAGACTTTAAGGTTTAATTGCCACTGCAGGCCCGGAAGGTCTGCGGCACGTTTACCAGAAGTGAATTTCTACTTGTTAGATCTAAATATTCTATTTCTAGTGACAAGTGGAAATGTTGAACATGGGCTAGGTTAATTATTTTAATTGTAGCCTTTTTTAGTAAAACCTTCACAGTGGTGGAATCCTGTTTCACCATGTATATTCTATAATAAATCATAACGGCCAACATGTTTTAGCTTTGGGCCTCTGAGTTCAATCTTGTGAGTTCTATTCCGTATTACCTTTTCCACTGGAATGTTATTGGTTTTGTTTCTCCTGCTACTGCTCACATACCTACACAGGAGTCGAAGGTGGACTACAATGGATCCTGAAGACAGTTCTACTATCTCTGGTAAGTCCTATATCATTTACTAATAAGAAGTTCATCTTATATCTATTCAAAATCTGCTATTATTTATAACAAAGGAATATTTAATGCAACAGGATATTTTCCAGTGCTGCTTGGTTTAAGTTGTCATACTGTTATACAATTTAAGATCTGGTATTATCCTGCCTGGTTATCCTATGTTGTGGCACAGACTGTGCTAATCTCTATATTCCAGGTTTAGGAGATCCAAGGTTACCATATTTCGGATTTAATGTCCAGAGAATTTTCACATTATGTTTCTGATAGATGCAGTATCTGTTCAGATGATGTGTCTGTTTTTGCACTTATTATTTATCTACCTATTTTCATCATGTTTGATTAACTTTTTTCAATTGCGTTTTTTCAACCACTGTTTGCCGGTTACCTGATACCTGCTGGTAACCGTATCTTGTCTTTCCATTCATACTGTTTTTTGGAACAATCCAAGTATAAAGAGTATCCTGATATTTGCAATGCTTTTATACCTTGAACTTAGTGTCATTATAAGGTATGTCTCAAGCAATTTCATTTAACTCCGTTCTTATTGGATTTTCTGTTCTCAGATGTCTCTATATATAGTCTTCTACCTATTACGATACTACATTACTGAATTGTTCCTGTATTTCTGTTTTCCTATAGACTCCAGTCAGTGTCTCTCTTCTTGTGAGAATATTCTATTTATTTTTTCTTTCAGGAGCTTATGTTACAGTTTCTGATCTCTGAGAAACTGGAAGAATTAGCAGCTTCCCTGATGCTGTAGTTGTTCTCAGACTTGACAATATTCCTGTTTAACCTGACCTATTCCCTCACGGTTGGTTTCTGCCTCAGTTCCTCTGCTATTTTATATCTAATACCTTTTCCTCCCGTTTTGCAATTAACCCCTTAAGGACCAAACTTCTGGAATAAGGGAAAATTAAAATGACATGTCAGACATGTCCTCCTATCGAACACTAATTTGGGTACCTCTACAGTTGTCTTTGACCGGTGGGAAGTGTTTTTCTTACTGTACAGGATAATCTAAGATGAATTCCGTAGCCTGGTTTATTTCTCCTGCTCATTTATTTATTTATTTATTTTATTTATTTATAAAATATTTTACCAGGAAAGATACATTGAGATTTCTCTCGTTTTCAAGTATGTCCTGGGTCCACAAATCATTGCATTGTTACATTAGGTACAACAAAATACAAAAACAATATTAATACACAATATATACAAAATTTAACATAGAACAGGCAGGAAATATATAATCAACCATGACACGTGCATTCTGTTTTGAGGTATGTAGAGAGGGATCTCTTAAATGACTTTAGGCTTAGGGAAGATTTTAAATTGTGCGGGAGGTCGTTCCACAATTGCGGTGCTCTGTAGGAGAAGGAGGATCGGGCCGCTTTCTTTTTGTATTGAGGTAGACTAAGTAAAGTGCTTGTACTGGATCGGAGCTTATAGAAAGTGGGAACAGCTAAGGAAAGCATTTTGTTCAGGTAGGGTGGGAGTTTCCCAGAGAAGCTCTTAAAAACAAGGCTGGAAAGATGAAGGGTGCGTCTGGATTCCAGCGACAGCCAGTTTAGTTCCTTTAGCATGTCACAATGATGGGTCCTGTAATTACATTGTAGCACAAATCGGCAGAACGAGTTATACAATGTGTTGAGTTTATTAATGTGGGATTGCGATGCAGACGCATATACTACATCCCCATAATCAATGATTGGCATCAGCATTTGCTGTACAATCTTTTCCTTTACTGTAGGGCTTAGGCAGGCTTTGTTTCTGTACAGGGCACCTAATTTTGGATAAAGTTTAGATGCAAGCTTTTCTATGTGCAGGCCAAAAGATAAATTGGGGTCTAATATCATACCCAAGTATTTGAAAGAGTGGACTGCGGTCAGTGTGCCATTTGAATTTGTTTTGATGGATAGGTGGGGATTGTGTAATTTGTGCAATTTAGGTACTGTTCCAAAGATCATTGTGACAGTTTTGTCAGTGTTCAGGAAGAGTTTGTTTTTTGCGATCCACTTTTCTACCTCTGTAAACTGGTCTTGGAGCAAAGCCTCAAGTTGCGGTAGATTGGGTTTGCTCGCATAGATTACCGTGTCATCTGCGTACATGTGTACATTTGAGGATTGGCAGGCATAAGGCAGATCATTTATAAATAATGTAAATAGTAGGGGGCCGAGAATGGAACCCTGGGGAACACCACACGTGACCGGGAGAGGGAGGGAGTCACTGTCAGAAATGGACACATATTGCGAGCGATCCGATACATACGATCGAAACCAGTTTAAAGAATGATCACCAATACCTGAGTTTTCGAGTTTGTGCAGTAGAATGTCGTGGTCTACTGTGTCAAAGGCCTTAGCAAAATCAAGGAAAATAGCTCCAGTTAGGGCTCCTTGTTCCATGCCAGTTTGGATGTCATTGCAAACTTTTAGGAGGGCAGTTGTAGTGGAGTGATTCTGGCGAAAGCCCGATTGATCAGGGGTCAGATAGTTTAATTGTTGGTAGTACTCACAAAGTTGCGTATGGACACATTTTTCTAAGATTTTTGACAATACCGGGAGCAATGATATTGGGCGATAGTTAGAAACCAAAGTAGTGTCACCACTTTTATGGATAGGCACTACTCTCGCAGTCTTCCAAAGTTTGGGTATGTATCCAGACACCAAGGATTCGTTAATTAGAGTTGAGACGGGTTTAGCAATTGCCGGCGCACTGAGCTTCAACAGCATTGCTGGGATTTGATCAGGTCCGGACTGGTTTTTCATTTTTAGATTATTAAGATGTTTTTTAATGACACTAACAGGTACAGGTCTAAAATTAAACTTATCTATATTGGGCCTTTGCAAATTTAGTGGGGCCTGATCCACATTTGTAGTTTCAGGATGCGTGTCATTTATTAGCTTGTCAATCAGGGCAGTAGAGCATCCGACAAAATAATTGTTAAAGGCATTTGCAACATCTAAAGGAAGTTGCAGGGTTTGGTTACCCACTTTGACAGTGGAGGGTTGGGAGTGGATTGGGGGAGTTTGTAGTTTATTTATGACTTTCCAAAAGTTTCTAGGGTTTGAGATGTTACTGTTCAGATTTTCATAGAAATATTGGGCCTTGGCCAATTTTGTCTGTTTTGTGCATATATTTCGCCATTGTCTATATGCACCGTGATCATTCATAGAGCCAGTACGCTTAAACTTTGACCACAAAGAATCCCGAAACTGGTACATTTGGATGAGGTCAGCTGTGATCCAGTTCATATGCGCTCCTTTTACCCTCACCTTACGCAGCGGGGCATGCAAATTCCAGATTTGAAGGAGTTCAGACTGAAAGTATTCAACAGCACAGTCTAGATCTGGGATAATGTTTAATCTGTGCCATGAGAGATTCTTGATGTCATTTAAAAAGGATTCAAGATTAAATTTTTTGAAGGACCTAGTTATTTTAACCTTGGGAGAGGATTTAATAGCCTTTATTTTGCGCACGCAGTACACTAAACAGTGATCACTGAACGTGTTGGGGAGAACACCAACCTCCTGGATTCTATCAGGAGAAGTGCAGAGAATCCAATCTAGCAGGGTATGTTTATGGCTTTTAATGTTTATGCGAGTTGGGGAGGAGATTAATTGCGTTAGCTGCAAAGTCTTAAACAGCGTGCAAGAACTATTATTTTTAGGGTTCAGCCAATCAATATTAAAATCTCCAAAGACCAACAGTTCACTTTTTGGGTTTTGAGCTATGGTTTCACTAAGGAGATGGGCTATGTCAGAAAGGGAATGCACAGGGGAGCTAGGTGGGCGGTAGATTCCTGCAACAATGATGGATTTACTGCACGGGATCTCAATTGTGCCAGAAAGGAAATCAAAGATGGCAGGAGGACTAAGGTTTTGTAAAGGGGTAAACTTTATGGAATTGTCAACATAAATAACAATGCCTCCTCCTCTCTTTGCTCTGTCATTTCTAAAACATGAATAACCCTGTATTGCAATGGCGGTGTCTGGTATTTTAGCCGTTAACCATGATTCTGAGAGCACAATGATTTTTGGTTTGTAATGGGAACACCAGGCTTGCAGTGCATCCAGTTTAGGGAGTAAACTACGGATGTTGCAGTGCACAAAAGAGAGGCCTTTTTTAGTGGGGAGATTAGGACTAGAATTAGCTGGGGGACCAGGGTTAGACTCCACATCATTTGCAAGGGCAAGTAACATAAGGAGTAGGAATTTGGACATCATCTTTGTTTGGCCATATAGTGAATGGGATAATTTATAATTTTGTGAGTTTGGGGTAGGAGGGCTATTTTTTATAACTCTCCACCAGCACTCAGCAGATAAGTTAAAGGAACAGAGCAGGCCATGGTGTATTATAATTTGTGTTCCAGTTTGAGGTGTGTGCTTATGCTGGTAGTTGTGTGAACAAAATTGGATTGAGAAAAGGGTTATTAAGAATAACAGTATGGTTATATTAGGATTCATGTTAGTGGTATAAGGTGTGTAGTTGAAAATGAAACAGAAATTGTGAGGAAAATTTTTTTTAAATAGAAGTATATGGTTTTGGTGTGTGATATCTATTTGTAGTGAGAGAGGGTATGTGTTCTATAGGGTTAAGATATTAAAATATAATATTTAAAATATTTGTTGGTATATCTTTCAGATCTGTATAATTCGATGCTGTTGTCCAAGAATGGACAGGTGTTAGATTCCTGGATATTGTAAGTTGCTGCTTTCATTATGATTTGGCAATCTAGAAACGGGTGGTTATAGTCATGTGACATCCATGGTCACATGCCTAGCCAGATGACTGTAACAGTTTTTCTGTTCTCTATTCAGATTTCTCAAATTGGATACTCCAAGAAAGTAGCCTTATTTGACATTTTGGGAAGTTTCCCAGAAACTCTGCAGTCCAGAGTTTGCTTGTTATTAACAGATTTTACAAATATTGGTTGGTGCTTGTTTATTTCCCTCCCATCAGATGTTGAGCTTGGGTATTACCCTATCATAATGCTGCCATGGACATATCCAGGAATAAAGAAAATTTCACCATACTTACGATAATTTTCTTTTCCTGGATATATCCATGGCAGCATTGCATCCCTCCCTTCTGTATAAATTTCTTTTTGGGAGCTTATAACTAGAC
The DNA here is from genome assembly GCA_933207985.1 of Pelobates cultripes. Lineage (NCBI taxonomy): Eukaryota > Metazoa > Chordata > Amphibia > Anura > Pelobatidae > Pelobates > Pelobates cultripes. The sequence goes on from OW240925.1 coordinate 11,417,276, forward strand.
TGGAGATACCTCCTCACATGTGGGTGTGGTGTCCAATATGTGGGGAGAACAGGAAGAAAAGCCAAATTGCATTTCTTGGAACATCTAAACAATATTAGACACAAAAAGATGGATCATTCTGTTCCTGTTCATTGCAATCAGTGTCCCCTTTTCTCTTCTCATGTTTTCTCTTGGGTGATTATTGAACAAGTAACACTTGACGCAAGAGGTGGAGATATAACTTTAAAATTAAGACAGAGGGAAGGATTTTGGATCCACAAACTCAAAACCCTTCAACCTTATGGGTTGAATGTGGATTTTGATTTTGTTTGTTTTCTTTAATATATACATTTTTCATTTTTCATTCCATTTTATTTTTTATTTTTCTTTTATTATTTATTATTTATTATTTTTTATTATTTTTTTTATTTTATTTATTTATTTTTTATTTATTATTTTTTATTTTTTATTTTATTTGATTGATTTTTTGATTTTTTGATTTTTACTTTATTTTAATTTTATTTTAATTTTTATTTTTATTTATTTTTTCATTATTATTATTTATATTTATTATTTACATTCATTATTATTATTTATTTATTTAATTTATTTATTTATTTTTTTTATTATTATTTTTATTATTATTCATTTATTATTTATTTTATTTTTATTTTTATTTTTATTTTTATTTTTATCATTTATTTTTATTTTTATTTTTATCCTTATTTTTATTCTCATTATTATTATTTATTATTATTATTATTTTTATTTTATTTTCATATTTATTATTATTATCCATATCCTTTAGATTTATATTTTTATACATTTTTTCATTCATGTTTTTTCATCCATGTTTATTCATTTATAGATGTATCCAAGATCGTTCCCTTTGGGCATATTACTTTTTTCTTTCTCTCTCCCACTTTTTTGCACTAGCTTTATGTATATATATATTATGTATGTTCTGTATATATAACTCTATTTCTCCGTTATACTATCTCTCTTACAAGTACGAACTAATTTTAGTGGAGATAATGGCTTAGCGGCCAAACTGGAACGCACGTGCGTTCCAAATGATGACGTTGATAGAAGAGATCTTTCCCCTTCCGGCTAGGTGGAACGCAGATGTGCTCCACGAAGTGAATTACGGAAGTCCATATATGGAATGGGACTTCTGTTTATTGCAATCAGCTGCTACTAAGTGCACAGATTGGACGGCGTGGATGAGAACCTGGCAAAAGAGATTTATAAAGAAGACCGAACAGAAGATAAGAGCAACATTGATGGACTCAGTATATTTGTAGTTTATTTGATTCAGATTTGATATAATTTGATATAATTCAAGGCTGAATGCAGCTGCTCACAAGCATAAGACGACCCAAACAATGAAAGAAAAGCAATTCCAAGTGCTTTCATTGACTTGTAATTATTCGGCAGACAATTCCACACTTTAAGGATTTCATTTTCAGAACTACCAACTGTGCTGTCCATTGTCATCCATTCTCAAGTGTAGCACGCAGGGCATAGAATAAATTTTTTTCCAGATAGAGCTCGAATAGCTCCATTTCTAGATCTCCTTAATCTAACCAGTGTAAGCAGGACATATCAAGCTCTTCATATTTGGCTTTATCTGAAGAGGTGAGAAAATACAGGGTTGTTTCCATTTTCCAGATTTGCAAGAATCTGTTACTACAGTTCTCCTTAGGAGCTACTACATTGATTCAAAGTTCCTTGTGGATTTCCCGATGGCTGATATTCTTGCCCCTTTTCATTCATAAACAGCCTAATTTCATCCAAACAGGCCACAAATCTCTCCAGGACTCGTCCTCTGCTCAGCCACCGGACATAATTGTACAAGAGTAAAGTGTTATACTGTGCCTGTACCTCATCAAGAAGTGCTTGAAACTGTTGAAAATTAAAAGAACGAGCCATGATGTAATTCATTCTTTTTTGACATCTTTGAGGATATAATTTTTTGCTGCTGGCACAAAGAGCCTCTTGGTGTATAATACAATGAAACTGAATGACTGGATGTTTTGATTCTTTAACAAAGAACTGAAACCCCAACCACTAGTAATTTAAACCACTTTTTCTGGTCCTATTTCTTGTGCCAAAAAAGCCTCTATCACAGAATTGTGGATATCTCCTCCTTGTGTTCTTCTAGGCAAGGACAACAGTTTCAACAGCCTCTTCTCTCATGATGTCACAAACTTTATAATGCAAAATTACTTCTACCCTTGCATGATTATTTATATCTGTGCTTTCATCCAAGCACACGGAGTAACACGCTGCCTTTTGTAAGTCAGTGGAGAGCTGCTGACTAACATCGCTTCCCACGCTCAGGACTCGATCTTTAACAGTATTTTTGCTAACTGGCATCTCAGAGATGAGTTTCATAATTTTATCCTTGTTTGGGAAATAATGAAAAAGGGAACTACTCCCAGCCATTTTGATAATATCCCCATCAGAGAGAGGCTTACCATGTTTTGCTATGCACAGTGAAATGTGAAAGCTGGCAAGTGACAGATGATTTGATTTAGAAAGATAGTTGGAAAAAACTACGATACTGGGAGTGATATTTCCTCAATTTCTCCTTAAGAAACTCTTTACTTTCAGATTCTCCAAGTTTGGCAAACTCTTTTGTGGTTGGTGTCAAAGTGAGGTCTAACACTTGATTTGCGGGACACAACACTTTCACTACAGAATACATAACGCTTTCCATTGCGTTCAATCACTCCAAGTGATTCTGTCCAAGTCTCTTGGAATGATCTTCCACTATTTACTTTAAGTTTTGCTTTTTTTGCTGTACTAATTTTTTAGTGTTTGTGACGTGAGGTCTATAAAAACATAAAATCTATTTTTTTTTTAAATTTATTTTTTTTAAAGACTGTATCGCTCACCAGCACAAAGAAACAGTACATATCACTTATTAACACACTACGAATGTAAAGAGTGGAAAGGATACTTGTCATTTATTGCCACACTGCAAGGTTTGACAGTCGTAGTGTGCTGGGAAGTGACATGTACCCTCACAGTGTAGTTATAAGTGATATGTCTCTTTGTGTTTGATGGAGTTAGATGCATAGAGGGCACCAGGAGCTTCATTTTGGCGGCTGGTACAGGTCTGTTTTCTATGTGGAGCTTTTCACTAAGGTTGCAAAAATTGGCATGTGTGATACTTATTTTAATTGGAACTCAACTGCAGAATTTTCTAATTGCAGTAACTTTAAGTTTCACCTCCTTTTATACTGATATGAAACAGTGGTTACTGTATCTTTAAATACACATGTAGGATGTTAATTGTGAATGAAGTATAAGTCAATGATTTACACAAGCCACTTAATAATGTAGAAAAATAGGCAGAGTTAGTTTCCAACTTAATTAAGATGAAATGATTTATGAGGACAGAGTTGCAATTAGTAATAATTTGATTATTGGGGGGAGAATTAGCCTTAGTAGCAATCCCTTATGAATAATAGGAATAACTTGACAGAATGACACAGTAGAACCTTTAGATACTGTGTAATATTACTAACAGAAAGTGGCTTGTTTGGAGAGAAAGTTACTTAACTTAAAAGGCAGTTCTGGAACTGGAGGGGTTAATTACACCCAATGGAGGAGAAATTAGAAGTCCGTTTTAGCAAGCCGAGGTCTAGGAGTGGAGAAGGTAGAAGTCCGTTTTAGCAAGCCGAGGTCTAGGAGTGGAGAAGGTAGAAGTCCGTTTTAGCAAGCCGAGGACTAGGAGTGGAGAAGGTAGAAGTCCGTTTTAGCAAGCCGAGGTCTAGGAGTGGAGAAGGTAGAAGTCCGTTTTAGCAAGCCGAGGTCTAGGAGTGGAGAAGGTAGAAGTCCGTTTTAGCAAGCCGAGGTCTAGGAGTGGAGAAGGTAGAAGTCCGTTTTAGCAAGCCGAGGTCTAGGAGTGGAGAAGGTAGAAGTCCGTTTTAGCAAGCCGTGGTATGGAAGTGGAGAAGGTAGAAGTCCGTTTTAGCAAGCCGAGGTCTGATACAGGTAGGATCTAGGTAGAGCAGCTGATCACTTTGCAGGCACCTGTGCAAATAATCCAGCCCTTTGAATCTGGCGTGGTCTTCCTAAGTAGCGTGGAAGGACCGCGTCAGAGAAAAGGGGCAGGGCTAAGCTCTGTGAACCCGGAAGTGGGTTCCTGCGGCGAAATGTATGTCAGGCTATACCTGACAGCATGTGACAGTGACTCTTTAATGACAGCAGACATAGGTAGCTTGTATCAAGGCCTTTTTAATTATTCTTTCTTTTTTATAAAAATGTTTAATCTGGGTTGAATACATACCAGATTCAACCTCCACAAAAAAAGTGTCCCAAGTCTTTTAGACATGGGAGCAATTTAGATTAAATGCTGCAAAAAATAAATCAAATAATCAAAACAATCGCCAATTGGATAAGAAAATAATCATTAGTTGCAGCACTGTATCCCTCTACCACTTTCACTGGTACTCTCTGTCACGACAAGGGTGTATAATTTGATATTACACTATGGAATATTATCCTTCAATGTAATTTGTGTAGTAAATGTCACACATTGCAGAGATGGTATTGTTGAGGTCAAAAGGGGTTACATCTTTTGAAGCTGGGACCCCCACAGAGGTCAGATGACAGAAGGGGTAGTATGAATGGCATAGCAATATGAAAAGGATTTTACTATATGGATGTGAAATAATCAAGGCTCTGCAAGGTGTGAGGTTCTACACTTGGAAAAAGTCTGAAAGTCTCTTCATCCATTTGGCATGTCTCATTGTAAGAGATAGTTCAACTCTTTGATATGGTAAGGGGATTAGTTTCATAAAGGCCCTTGTGTTCCAGTATCATATCCAA
>OW240925.1:11422196-11443728 GCA_933207985.1 Pelobates cultripes
GAGAAACATTAATACTTAGCCACAACTTAATAATTTAGCTTCATTTTTTATTATATTTGGAATGGGACAAGCCCAATCTTTTAATTAAGCCTAAACATGAGTTTCCCAACTTAAACCGTGTGGCAAGAATTATGATGTCTGTTCTATTGGATCGTGGATGGGGCGTGCAACACGTCTATGGAATGGGAAAATAATAACAAATTTGTAGATTCAATTATTATTTCTGTGGCAGGTACATAAGAGAAGATAGAACCAAATGTTTCCCTTTGGATTAATGTGGGTCTGGACATAAGGGGGTTGTCACTTAGTATCTCTATAGATACGCCTTAACTCCACCTCTGGGTGAGGCGTGGTAATCCACAGGGTATATCTCTAATGGTCCTGAAGGGTGCTAGTGTTAGGGGGCAGAAGCTAATTCTAAGTGAGTCCCCATCTTTCCTTGCCAGAGACCCCCTGGACAGAAGTTGTACTTTGAAAACCTAAGTGATTAGGACTTCTGTATTTAATCCTTTTTGTTTTTATCTGTTGTTGGTGCAAATAATTTGTTTATCATATATTGTTACATGCACTGTGACTATTTTTTACTTGTAATAAACATTCATTTATTAAGTTCTGCCTTTGTCTGGTTAAGAATCACGTTACCTGAAGAGACTAATTAGCATGTTTGTAATTCCTTAAATATTGTACTAAGTACTATTTGGTGGGTTTTATTGTTGATTTACCTGGGAGACCAAGGCACCCCATTTATAAATTGTCTTGGTGATGGCAGCGTTAAAATAGTAATAGTTATATTATTATGTTTAAGTGTGGGTGGTGTTAAAAGGGGGATTTTGTCATTATTTCCGACAAATAGTGAACTTTAACCCTTTCTCCACTACAACTACGTCATGCACACTCTTGGAGTAGGGTGTGTTCGTGTAACTCTCTACTAACGTAGGCAGTCCAAAATCTACAGAAAAAAGTAAAAAATTGGTTGCACAGTGGTCAGCCCCCATCAGAATAAAAACAGTGACACAGCTGTCAGCCCCCATCAAAATAACATTGGTGGCACAGCGGTTAGCCCCCATCAGATTCACTGAATAAAAATGATAAATGGTTTCAAGGGAGGCTGATCTTTTAAGCGTAGCTCAAAACAGGTATGGAAGTTACCATACAAAAAACCTCCCTAAGCATAAAAAAAACATAAAAGAACACAATAAATGCTAAATGCAATTAAGAGTGAAACACCTGGAGCTAGAATTGGAATAAAATAACAAGTGGGATGACTAAAGCGAGTAAAATAATCTAAGAGAGAGAATCATAGTACAACATTTCAATATATTAGATGTAATTTCCAGTATCCTGGCGGCATCAGCGGAGGGTGCGGAAGGAGCAGTGCTCCCTCGCAGACCTCCATCCCACCCACTCACCAGTGCCATCTTAACAACATTATGGGCCTGAGCAAAGCAGTGCACAACTCACAGGAATAAAAATTTAATTATAGATAAAAGTAAGCATATTTTTAATAGTATCTCCAACAAATGCAATACATACATTCAATACACACACACAATTTGCTGAATACACACTTTTACAGAGATCCCCTCTGTCGGATACATACAGTTACTTTGTTTTCACTTTGATACTTTGTTTCATATGAACGCATAATACTAGTCATTCGCATATACGAATGACCGACCACCCGGCCCTTGGCATGTGCTGCTAGTTAACCTCGCTGATATCTAAACCACCGAAAGACTTGACGAACAACACCCTACCCAACAATTAACCACCCGGGAGCTGTGGTTAACCGCAGCTTGTGGTTTGTGGTTAACCGCAGCCTAATTGACTGACTGTCATCAGGATAGCCCCCATTCGTATGGAATTAGCCGAAGGGAATACCGAACCAGCGCATTAAAAATTGTCAAACGACAACCACCTAGATACTGGCGTGTCCCCCCAATTAAGCTGTGGTTCCTGCAGTTCACCGTATCCTAAATACTTGCCCCAAGGTGGTCGCTGCTCGTATATCAAACACGAGGCGGCGACCATCTTTGTGTCATTGAATGCACAGCGGGACTTCAGCGCACAACCCCTGGAACTATAATCGGCTACTGGTTTATACGAATCCCGCTGGTGTACCGGTTGTCCCATCTGTTTGCACAATAACCATATGACCAGACTATAATACAGTGACTTTTACATAGCATTCGTGTGACCTGAGCGCCATTCGTATATTTTGTGCGCTCAGATCTGAGCTATCCGGAGAATGGTTGAATGTGATATTTTACTGTTAAAATATAGGAGTTATGTATTTTTATGCTATTTTTAAGTAAGGAATAAAATGTGGTATTTTCATGCACCTGGAAATAATTATGTTAATGTAACCGTTGAAACCAATTATCTCCAGGGCAGGGGGGAGTGTTTTCAAAAGATGCACTTTCCTCTCATTGGTTGGTACATTGCACTGTCCAGTGTACCATCAGGTCCAGAGGGACTGTCCTCTGGCCTTATCGCATAAATTGTCATGCATGAGTGCCATTAAAGCCAGTTTGTTTTACCCTCAACTTCCAACCTTGACTCGTGTTGTAGAGAACAGTGTATCCTAGCTCTACTATAGCTAGTGGGATGTTCTACATTTACAGGAATACCGGTGTATGCTGATCGGAGTGACGCTCTCCCTCTCCAAATTCAGGAACCAGGTGTAACGGATCACCTGGCACCCCGACTGGGTACCTCCGTTGAAGGATGCTCCTTGTGCTTCCTGAGGATTCCAAGCACTGCAGCAGACACCACAACCATCGAACCGGAGAAGCATTTGAATGCTCTCAAGCATATGAATGCTGTAAGTAGCTGAACAGGAAAAGCATACAATCAGCTTACACTCCTGGCAATCAGCATACAATCCAATTCCCCCAATAACGAGACGACACTTCATTTTGAGGTCAAGCAGAACTGACTGTACTGGCACATACAGCCTCTTTTATTCCCAATCCACAAATTTAGTACTGCCCACAGTGTTTTACAGAACAACCAATAACACATGTACATTACAGAAAACACTCCAAGCAATTATACACAAAATCCTCCCCTCTGGTTGTGATCTAATTATGGCACAAAGTATCATAAAACACATCACAGGGACCCCAAAACATACAATAAGTATATCCTCGGAACCGGGGGATCTGGGTGAACCACATATCCTAAATTCTCCCAGATCCGTTCAGTAGTTTGGAAGATGCAGTTTAATGCAGATTCCGCAGAACATATACAGGCTAAATGAAAACTAATCACTGTATAATGTGTCCCCTGCTGTATAGTTTAAAACTACTGAACGATGTCTTTGTGCACCAAATACTGGTGAGATGGCACCGTGTAGAAAAGTCCAAACAGTGTCTGTGAGTTAAAATGGCCGCCATCCATTGTTCTCACCATGTGCTTCATCCATTGTTCTCACCATGTGCCTCTGATACATGAAATAGTGGCCACCCCGTAACTCCACAGTATGTCCCTAGATGGTTCTTAAAGGGCCAGCAGCAGCACAACACAAATCCATTATGCCCCAATCATGTCTTTAAAGGGCAATACATCCCAGGGGCCATAGTCACATGGCAGGAGGCTGGCAATCATTCTTCTCCAATGCCCAGTGGTGAGGTCGGTTTCGCCACACCAGGATATCCAAGCGGTCCAGCTTTCAGCTAGCCTGGAGGTAACCGTAACATTTGTTGGCAGCGGCAGGATCGTCCTAGAGTTCCTAGGAGAGATAAAGAGTGGATGGAGAGTGCTTATGATAAACTAAAGCGCACTACTTTACAAGACTTACTGGAGAGCCGAGGCGGAACCGCAAGTAACCGCCCTAGGAGGGAGCTAATTGCCGAACTGACGGTGCTGGACCAGAGCATTACCATGGCAGAAACCCCGGCAATGGCTAGCGACACAGACTAGGATGGTCTGGGAAAGGCTCTCCCTCTTTGGGCCAAACCCCTCCATGGAATTAATACAACAAACTTTGGCTCAGATTGAGATGGAAATACAGGAGTCTAGAGATCACAAGCTCAGTGTACTGACCACCCAGCACAGTCCTACAACTACCACAACCGGCAACCCTACAGAGCTTGCCAGGCAGCGGAAGATCCCCTTTGTGGCGTTTAAGCCGTTCGTGGAAAGTGAGATGAGAATTGACAAATTCTTAACAGACTTCGAGAGACAATGTGCACTGCACCAGATCCCCAGCAAGGAATGGGCCCGTGTTTTAGCCAGGAAATTATCAGGACGAGCTATGGAAGCATTCAGGCCTCTTAGCACTGAGGAGGTGATAGAATACACACTCATTAAGGATACTCTGCTGAGACGGTATGCGGTGAACCCCGACATGTACCGCAGGCAGTGTCGTGGCACAAAAAAGAAGCCGAATGACACAGATGCTGAATGGGGACACAGAATGCAAAGGGCTGCCACACATTGGATTGGAACGGGTGTCTGGCAGTTACAGCAGCAGAAATCCTGGAATTATGTTTATTAGAGCATTTCTACGATGGGCTAGATCAAAAGGACAGGGAATGGCTAAAGGACAAGTGACCCAGTACTCTCAACGAAGCAGTGAAACTAGCCGACAAGCACCATGACTCCCAACTACAGGATTTCACTAACCCTCGGACAGTAACTCGTACAGAAGCCAGAGACAATCACCGAACAATCACACGAACAGAGTTTCGTACGCCTGTACCGGCGTGACCCACACAATACATGGGACCACCCAACAGCTACTCCCAAGACCATCCACGTCCTACCTGCTTCAAGTGCAAGCACCCTCAATAGTAACTACTAGCCAGTTGCCCCCTCAATAGTAACTACATGCCCAGGAAACTCAACACCTTCACGTCCGAACCTACTGGGCTAGCCCGAGCACTCTGTGTGGATAGAAAACCCCTATGGGACCCTTACATGAAGCCAACCCAGTGTATGCAGCTGCCGCCAACCGCCTACACCACCGACAAGAGGTATGGTTGGATGGTCGTACCGCTCAGGGACTAAGGGACACTGGTGCCACCATCACCCTGGTACAGAGCCGTCTAGTCCCCGAACATAAGCGCTCAGGAAACACTTTGATTGTCCGAGTGGCCGGAAGGGATGTGTATAAACTACCAACCACTTGGATTGGGGTGCGGGTAAAGGAATTGTGAATGTGGGAATTATTGTCAACATGCCCGTTGAGGTCTTGTTGGGCATCGACCTAAGGCCGATGACTTCAGCCTATGCCCATTCATACAACACAGAGGCGCACCCTGTAACCACCCGGTCACTTGCAGGGAGACAGCAAGACCCTTCGCCAGTTGCGGGAGACTCAGACAAGACCATCCCACTTCATATCTAAAAGTAGTAAATAGTTACATAGTTACATAGTTACATAGCTGAAAAGAGACTTGCGTCCATCAAGTTCAGCCTTCCTCACATTTGTTTTTTGCTGTTGATCCAAAAGAAGGCAAAAAAACCCAGTTTGAAGCACAATTTTGCAACAAGCTAGGAAAAAAATTCCTTCTTGACCCCAGAATGGCAGTCAGATTTATCCTTGGATCAAGCAGTTATTACCCTACATTGAAAGATTATATCCTTGAATATTCTGTTCTTGCAAGTATGCATCTAGTAGCCGTTTGAACATCTGTATGGACTCTGATAAAACCACTTCCTCAGGCAGAGAATTCCACATCCTGATTGTTCTTACAGTAAAAAAACCTTTCCTTTGCCTTAGACGAAATCTTCTTTCTTCCAGTCTAAACGCATGGCCTCGTGTCCTATGTAAAGTCCGGTTTGTGAATAGATTTCCACACAATGGTTTGTATTGGCCCCGAATATATTTGTATAATGTTATCATATCCCCTCTCAGGCGACGTTTTTCTAAACTAAATAGGTTTAAATTTGTTAACCTTTCTTCATAGCCGATATGTTCCATTCCTTTTATTAATTTTGTAGCCCGCCTCTGCACTTTTTCTAGTGCCATAATATCCTTCTTTAGAACAGGTGCCCAAAATTGCACAGCATATTCAATATGGGGTCTTACCAGTGATTTATAAAGAGGCAAAATTATATTCTTGTCCCGAGAATGAATGCCCTTTTTCATGCATGACAATACCTTACTGGCCTTGGCCACTGCTGATTGACATTGCACATTGTTGCATAGTTTGTTGTCTATAACAATTCCCAAGTCCTTTTCATGTGTTGTTATCCCTAATTCGCTTCCATTAAGGGTATACGTTGCTTGTGTATTCTTTACGCCGAAGTGCATAACTTTGCATTTTTCAACATTAAATTTCATCTGCCATTTGAGTGCCCAGTCCCCCAGTCTATCTAAATCCCTCTGCAGCAAAGTAATATCTTGCTCACATTGTATTGTTTTACAAAGTTTGGTGTCATCTGCAAACACTGAAACATGACTTTCAATGCGGTCTTCAAGATCATTTATAAACATGTTAAATAGAAGGGGTCCCAGAACAGACCCCTGAGGGACACCACTTGCCACCTCTGTCCAGCTTGAAAATTTACCATTTATGACAACTCTTTGTACTCTGTTTTTAAGCCAATGTTCTACCCAAGAACAAGCATTTTCATCTAGACCGATTTCCTTGAGTTTGAACACTAATCTATTGTGTGGAACTGTATCAAATGCCTTGGCAAAATCCAAAAGATCACATCCACGGCAACACCCTGATCTATACTTCTACTTACTTCTTCGTAGAACGCAATCAAGTTAGTTTGACATGACCTGTGCTTCATAAAACCATGCTGATTTTTGCTGATAACCATGTTCTTCTCAAGGAATTCTTGAATATTATCCCTTAATAAACTTTCAAATATTTTACCAGCCACAGAAGTTAAGCTCACAGGTCTATAATTTCCAGGCAAGGATTTTGAACCCTTTTTGAATATAGGAACCACATCTGCCTTCCTCCAATCCTCCGGAACACTTCCTGAAAGAAAAGAATCTTGAAAGATTAAAAACAGAGGTTCACTTATTTCTGCACTTAGTTCCTTAAGTACACGTGGATGGATACCGTCAGGCCCTGGAGCTTTGTTTATATTAACTTTCTTTAGTTGCTGCAGCACCTTGTCTTGAGTTAACCAATTACAATTATTCTGCAAGTTTTTAGTAGCAATCATTTGCACATCTATTGCCATGGGTTCTTCCTTAATATATACGGAGGAGAAAAAGTTATTTAAAATTCCTGCCTTTTCCTGGTCTTCATTAATTAACACCCCCGTTTCAGTTTTTAGTGTACCTACACTTTCATTTTGGGGTTTTTTAGAATTTATGTACTTAAAAAATGCTTTGGGGTTGGTTTTGCTCTCTTCAGCTATCATTATTTCATTTTGAAGTTTAGCAAGTCTAATTGCCTTTTTGCACGCATTATTTGCATCCTTATATCTTTTATAAGATGCATCTGATTTGTCCGATTTAAATGCTTTAAATGCCCTTCTCTTAGTTGTAATCTCTTGTTTTACTTCTCTACTAAGCCATGTTGGTTTTAATTTGTTTCTTTTATATTTATTTCCCAATGGTACATACTGAGAAATGTACCTTTGTAATATTTGTTAGAAGATGATCCATTTATCCTCAGTGTTCTTTTCACTAAAGAGTTTATGCCAGTCAATATATTGTAAAGCTTCCCTTAACTTATTGAAATTGGCCTTTTTAAAATTATATGTTTTAGTATTCCCCATGTGCTTTTGTTTTTTTGAGTTTATTTCAAAGGACACTATATTGTGATCACTATTTCCCAAGTGCTCACCTACTTGAATGTTGGTCAAAAGATCAACGTTGTTTGTTAAAACCAGGTCCAGACAAGCATCCATTCTAGTTGGTGCTTGTACAAGTTGTGACATGAAGGTGTCATTTAACAAGTTTAAAAACCTAATTCCCTTTGCTGAGGCACTAGTCCCTCTGTCCCAATTTATATCCGGGTAATTAAAATCTCCAATAATTAAAGTGTTACCCAGATTTGCAGCTTTCTCAATTTGCTCAAACAGCTGTTGTTCCTCGTCAATATTAACATTAGGTGGTTTATAACATATCCCAACCAATAGTTGGTTTCCCTTCTTTTCCCCCAAGCAGATATTTACCCATAAAGCTTCCACATTATCCTCCTCGCATTCCATTTGCTTAACATTTGGCTTTAAATCATGTTTGACATACAAACATACCCCACCACCCTTCTTGTTTTTCCTATCCTTCCTAAATAACATGTACCCATTTAAGTTAGCTGCCCAGTCATGTGTCTCATCCCACCATGTTTCAGTTATGCCTATTATATCATATTGTTTAGTGTATGCTAATGCCTCTAGTTCCCCCATTTTGTTATTTAGGCTCCTTGCATTAGTAAGCATACATTTAATATTATGCGTCACTTGTATATTTTGTGAATTTTCAACATTACACAGCTTCTCTGTTCTGAGCTTGCCCCTCCCCCCGTTTCCACCCCCCTTATACTGTGCTAAAGCCCATCTCCTTTCTGTCCTATCTCCATTTTGTAGATTGCTATGACCCTCCCCCCTACTACTAGTTTAAAATCTCCTCCAACCTTCTAGCCATCCTATCCCCCAGCACTGCAGACCCTCTCCCGTTTAGGTGCAATCCATCACCACTATAAAGGTTGTACCCAATCGCAAAGTCGGCCCAGTGCTCTAAAAACCCAAAACCCTCCTTCCTGCACCAAGACTTAAGCCACGCATTGACCTCTCTAATCTCCCGCTGCCTTTCCACTGTAGCACGTGGCACAGGTAATATCTCAGAGAATACCACCTTGGAGGTCCTTTTCTTAAGTTTGCTACCTAATTCCCTGAAATCATTCTTTAGGACCTTCCATCTTCCTCTTACTTTGTCATTGGTACCAACATGGACCATGACCGCTGGGTCATCCCCAGCCCCTCCCAATAATCCATCCACTCTGTCAGCAACATGCCGGACCCGAGCACCCGGGAGACAGCAAACTGTCCGGTTGAGCCGATCAGAGCGGCAGATTGCCCTATCTGCTCTCCTAATGATAGAGTCCCCTACCACCACAACCTGTCTTGCCTTCCTTACATTTTGATCCCCACCCGTACTAGGGGGGCTGTTAGCTCGGCTGTTAGAAGTAACAGCTTCCTCTAATACAGCTACTCCTGAGCTGATGCTCCCAACATCTTCCCTCAAATGGGCAAATCTGCTAGGTTGCACCAAATCAGGACTAGCTAGCCCTTTCCTCTTCCCTCCCCCCCTGCTTCCTCGCCACACTGTCACCCAGCTACATGCCTGTTCCCCATCTGTCTTATCTCCTCCCTTTCCACTACCTGTCCCCACTAAACTCTGCTCAGTGAGCAGTAGACTCCTCTCAAGATTATCAATCTCCCTCAATGTTGCGATTTGCTTCTCGAGATCTCCAATCTGAGCTTCCAGAGAAGCCACTCGCACACAACCATCACAGAGGTATGGACCCTGGACGGGTACATCCAGGCATCCATACATGCAACAAGATGTGCATTGAGTTAAACCAGCAATCTTGCTAACACTCATTTCCCCTTTAAACAGTAAATAAAAACAGTTACCTTGATAGTTTAAACCCCTTGCTTGTTTTAACTCCTGGTTTTCTAACTCCTACTTGAAAGAGTCTATTTAATAGAGGCTGCTTTCAAATAATGTGAGCAAGCTCAGTGAGTTAGGGGTGTGCCTTTATGGGGATACAAATCCCACACAGGTGTAATTAATGAACACTCCCCCAATCAATCAAGCAGCAGCACACAAAAAAGGGGGGGAAACCAGAACACAAAAAAAAAAAATAAAAAGTAAATTTAAAAAAACAAAAATAAAAAACAAACCACTCTCCACAGTATACAAACCACTCCAAGTAACTCCTGGTTTTCTAACTCCTACTTGAAAGAGTCTACTTAATAGAGGCTGCTTTCAAATAATGTGAGCAAGCTCAGTGAGTTAGGGGTGTGCCTTTATGGGGATACAAATCCCACACAGGTGTAATTAATAAACACTCCCCCAATCAATCAAGCAGCAGCACACAAAAAAGGGGGGGAAACCAGAACACAAAAAAAAAAAAAAAAAGTAAATTTAAAAAAACAAAAATAAAAAACAAACCACTCTCCACAGTATACAAACCACTCCAAGTAACTCCTGGTTTTCTAACTCCTACTTGAAAGAGTCTACTTAATAGAGGCTGCTTTCAAATAATGTGGTTACATTGCACGTTGACAAATTCCCATTTTTTTTTTTTTTTTTTTAATTCTTTATTTTGGTGGTGCATAAAATAGACATGGTTGGTACATGGCAAATACGTAAGATGCAGGTATACAGAGTAGTTTTACAATAGCATTACTATACTGTGGCACCAATTTTTTATTTATTTTTTCCATAATGCAACAAGGTTCAACTTTCGGGATGTGTCTGAGAGGGGCAACTGGATAAGGGGGTAGTTGTACGGGTGGGAGCTCTCAGGTGTTCCCGAGATTTAGGTATTAATATGCTCGAGATACTGTATCTAGTGGGCTAGAATGGGGTCAGCATATTTTACATCACGGAGGATTGTACGTGTTCACCCCGGGCATATTCTAAAGATTGTCTGGTGGCCTGAGGTTGGGAATATCAGGTGTGCAGATGTGGTGTTAGATCGCCTCACTTATGGGGTTGTACCTCCGTTTCTATAAAGTACCCCTAACCTAAGGGGGTAGCGGGGGGGGGGGGTGAGAAGTCAGGAGGCTTCAGGCTACTGGCCAATTCACTATTAGTCGTCTCCAATTGCTATGCATTCTACACAAACATGGTATATATGTAAGAATAGAGGAGAGAGAAGTGAGAAAACAGATTTAAACAATTTATCAACAGTTCTCCATGTCCGGACTCGGGTGCGTTCAGGTGGTAGTAGCTTGCGAGGTGTCGTTCCTTGGGACGAAGGGGGTGATGCGGTCTAGGTCCCAGTTTCCAGCGGCAGTGTTAGAGTGCTGTCCCCTGTTCTGCCCTACCAGTCCCAGAGCTTTCATGAGCGCTGGTGCCCCTTCTACAGAGGTGATGGTGTGGTTAGTTCCATTGTGGGGTACTATCAGGGACCCCGGGGCTCCCCAGCGGTAGATGATGTTTGCGTTTCTCAATTGTGAGGTGACAGTTCCCATTGATTTGCGCCAGAGTAGTGTGCTTTTGGTGAGATCTTGAAAAAAAGACAAGGAGGAACCCTCAAAGGTCAGAGGCGTTTTGTTTCTCAAGGCTGTCATTATTCGGGTTTTGTCTTGGAAGGTTAGGCATCTAAGGATGACGTCCCTTGCCACACCGGGTGTCAACTTGGCAGAGCTATTGATGCGATGCACCCCATCTATGATTATCGTTTTAGCGGTAGCGTGAGGTAATATGGTGGATAGTAACCTGCGGAGATAGTGTGGGAGCTCCTCGGCTGTAACTTCATCAGGGATTCCACGTATTTTTATGTGATTTCGGCGCTGTTTGTCTTCTAGGGCCGTGAGTTGCAGGGAGAAGTGTGAGTGATGTTCTTGTAGTTGGTGCACTGTCTCTTTAATAGTTTTTATGTCTGATCTGGCGTCAAGGATATCCTCCTCAGCGGTTTGCACCCGGTCTGTGATAGTTTGTATGTCGTTTCTCAACAGTTTTAGGTCTGCTGCCCATAATCTGTGTATGTCAGCAAGCAGGTTTTTCAAGTCATTTTTGGTGGTGGGGGCCGACCCGTCAGAGGTCTCAATGGAGTTTATGAGACTTGCCTGTGTGAGTAGTGTGGGTTCTTTCTCCCTCTGCGCCAGGGTACTCGCCCCTTGATCCTCTGTGCGGAGCGTTTTGGTTTGTGTAGGTTGCCTCAGCATGTCTCCTATGTCCCTGCCGTCTGCCGTGGAGTTCGGTTTTTGTGACCGGCGTCCCATTGCAGGCATGGAGTTTTGGGTGGCCTGTGTGGCGTGAGGCTCGGTGCCTGGCGGGCTCAGAGTGTAGCTACCGCGCAGGAGAGCGTCCAGGCCCGGGATCGTCGGCGCGTAGTAGGCCGCAGACCTGCGCCGCGGCTTGGAGTGTTTCGCCGTGTATAAAAACGGCATCTATCGG
Organism: Pelobates cultripes; assembly: GCA_933207985.1. Lineage (NCBI taxonomy): Eukaryota > Metazoa > Chordata > Amphibia > Anura > Pelobatidae > Pelobates > Pelobates cultripes. The sequence goes on from OW240925.1 coordinate 11,434,249, forward strand.
TGCGGCTCCGGTTAGGCAGGTCAGCTGGAGCGTTTTTGTGGTCGGATGGGGCTTTGTTGGTCGGATATTGGCGGGTTTCAAGTCGTTTTTGGAGGAGCTTGCAAGAATGGCGTCTGGTCTGGTCGGTTAGCAGGCCCCGCCCCCGACAAATTCCCATTTTTGTGCTCCTAAAAAGTAAATTAGTGGGGTACACTTCATATCTGATAGTCAAATAGAACTGTCAAATACTGCTGTGACATTGCAGATTTAAAAATGAAAAATGTTGGCTTCCTAAAAAGTACATTAGTGGGGTGCACTTCAAATCTGAGAGTCAAATAGAACCGTCAAATACTGTGGTTACAGCACAGTTTTAAACATTCTAATTTTTTGGGTGCTAAACTGCTAAATAGTACATTTGAGAGTCAAATAGAACTGTCTCATATTGTGGTTACAGCACAGTTGTAAAAGTTCTGTTTTTTTGGGTGCAAAATAGTACATCGTGCCAGACAATCTACCTGTGCATGGCTAGTGTGATACAATACATTTACATCGTAAAAATGCAATAACCCACAGACGATGGGTGAGAATTTTTTTTTGCAAGCGGAACTTTAATTCGAATTTACTACATCAGCATAAGAGGGAGCAGGATGCAAAAGCAGAGCGGCTGCCTCCTAGCGCTTGTTGGCATGTATTATCCAAGTAACAGATGGAGCAATCAAAGTAACCATAATTGATTTAATGAGCCATTTGCAGTTTCACTGTAGTGGCTGTGCGCACTTTTGGCTTTTTGATAAAGCCTATCCAAGGAGAAACGCATTAAATGTATTGTTTATAACTTTTTTATCACTATTTTATTATATATTTGTTTTTGGCACCCCCAGGCATAAAGGGGATAAACCAATGTTTAGTCGATCTTCCCCTTCCAGAAACACAGGCACAGCTACTGTAGAACACCGAGAACTCCCGAACTGTGATGTTATACTATGGCACTTTGTTCAATGCCATGTAATGTATTTGGTTGTACCCTTGTTAATATTTATATAATTTTTTTACTCATGCCATTATGCCTGATTACACCTTTACGTGTATCAGGCATATTAGGCATAAATCATTTCCCCAGCCGGGCGCAGCCTTGTGCGTTCCGACAGTGTGTGTGTGTGGTGTTTTTTTTTTTTTATTGCCATGACAACGGCTGTAGCTTTGTGCCAGCCGTCGTCATCTGACATTCCACGCCCCCTTTCTGATGACGGCCGCAGCTTCGTGCGTGCCGTCGTCGGCATTAGTCATGCCTCTCCTCCCGACGTCAGCCGCATTCTCTAAGTGTGCTGACGCCTCCCTCACCCTCCCACTTAGATGCCGGCGGCTGCGCAGTGCTCGCTGGCGTCTAACTACATGACCCAGAATTCCCTGCGGTTTTTATGCCGGTCACATGACCGCGCAATATATTACCAATTATATAACTAAGCTTCGTTTTCCATATATGTTCATATATTAGAGCTCTTATGTTTTAATACAATTATTGTATAATGTAATCATTCTGTTTTTAGTTTGTTTTATTTATATTATTTTCAATCCCAATTTTGATTGGCTGCTTACATTTTGGCATCAATTTCAAAGGATTGTATTTGTTATTTAAAGATTCCTTTGCCAGGTATCAGGTTCTTACTACATATTGATAACGCCGAACTGGTGAAACGCGTTTATGGTTATTATATTGTGTATTTTTTATATATTAAAGTATATTTGGTCACTTGTATTGGTGCCATTTATCTTTTGATACACGCTAATTTGTTTTTTACCTGGCATCCTTTTATTATCCTGGACTCCAAGTAATCCTAGGTGGGGATCATACCACCAGCGCTAACATCAAGGAGCAGTCGGTCTGCTTCTGTCTTGTGAGTACCCACTTTATTTTATTTATCCTATGTTCAGTATTTTACTCAATGAACACTACTGGCTGTTTCTCTTTTATCCGAGTGATGAACATATCACTGACGGAGGAAGCTCACTCCATATCCCAAAAGTGGGGATTAAACCGCTGTACGCCTTTCATACTAGAACGGGTTTTAGCTCTTTTAAATGTGAGTTTTATTCCAGCTTTTTATATTTTTTATTCTTTTATTATCAAGCATTTGGTTCTATTTGGTTCTCTATTTTTTTTTTTTTTTTATCTTTTACATATGAGCGGATCCATACGGAAGAAAATAATAAGGACAATTGCTCTGGACCAAGTATTGACATACTCTACAACTTTAATAAGACCATTTTAGATAAGACTTTCTCCTTTTATCTATTTATTTATTTTATTTGGACTATTCATTATTATACCTAGTTTTATCTGGCGCAGCCCTTATTTTTTATTTCGTTTTCTAGTGTTACGTCTAAGGGTCCTTGAGGTATTCCCTTAAAGGGCCGCTGCCTTATTGTGTTATTTAGCGCTTACTCTTTGTCTTGTTCTTACATATTGTTCATGTTGTGCAAGATAGACGGAGCCAGGTACCAGTGATATAAAATTTTATAATGATTTTCAAAATGGTCGGTGCAATACGAAATACCTTTTAAAGCTTTAAAAAAAAAAAAAAAACGAACCATTCTTCTAAATCGTACTGAGATAATGGAGATATCTCAAGTGATTTATAGTTTGTATCTGTTTCAGGTACCTAGTATAGTTCTTTCAATTTGTCAATGATTAGCATACATTCCAGTTCACATGCATTTGTTAATCCATACTTAAGCTTCAATTTTTCCAAAGAAAGAATAGCATTGCCATAATAAAAAAAAAATATCTAGATTAGTTATAGAGCAATCCTTCAACAGTTCTAATTTTAAGGATGGTGTATAATCTTTCAATAACTCAATAGGCATTGCTCAATATAAACTGGGAGAATGGTCATTTTAAAAAAAATGATGTCCCAGGCCTTAAGAGTAGTAGATAAAAATAATTTTGTAATTCCAGGTCTTTTCTTAGGATTTATCCAAGGTAATTTTGACAATCTAACCGGTAAAATTTTTGATTCTTCTATTTCCATCCATCTCGGTTTATCAACCTGGTTATTAAAGCTCACAACCACTGCAGCGTTAGTGACAAAATAATATTTGTGGATATCGGGGACACCAATACCGCCATTTGATTTATGGTGCTGCAGGGAAGTGATCTTTACTCGGGCAGGCTTGTTCCCCCAGATGAACTTAAGCATTGTCGAGTGAACTTTATTAAAAAATAATAATGGGATGGACAGAGGGATGGCCCTAAAAAATATATAAAATGTTTGGAAGTATCGTCATTTTAATAGATGTGACCCTCCCCGGCCATGAGAGCTCCATTCCGCCCCATCTCTCCACCTCTTTTTGTAAGTTCGACCATGCTTTCCTCAAGTTGTGATTATGCATAGTGACCAAATCTTTGCATAAATTAATGCCAATATATTTTTTATAGTTAGTTCTCCAATCAAATAAATATGATTTCTTAAGGGCAGTGGTTTCCAAAATATGTAAATGAAACGAAGGGCCCGAGTCTTAGACTCATTTAATTTGTAGTACGATATCTCACCAAATTGAGTTTAAATGTCCTTGAGGTGTCTCAAGGATTCTTTTGGGTTTTTGACAGCTAGGATTATATTGTCTGCAAACAGGCCAATTTTGTGAACGGATTCTTTAATAGCAATTCCTACAGTTTGTGGGGTCGTTCTAATTAGTTCGGCCAGGGGTTCTATCGCTAAAACAAATAAAATTGGAAATAAAGGGCACCCCTGTCTTGTCCCATTGATTAGAGAGAAAGTTTTGGACGTGAACCCGGAAGCTGAGACATGGGCGGAGGGTGCGCAATATAGCGCCTTAATTGCTGTGATAAAGGATGATGGTATGTTGAACCTGTCTAACATTCTCCATAAATATCCCTAATGTATCCTGTCAAACGCCTTCTCTGCATCTAGAGATAGAAGCAAAGAAGGCGTTTTGGTCATATTGTTGTGCTGAATCAAGTTTATGAATCTTCTAGTTCCGTCTGGTGCTTGTCTATCCTGTACAAAACCCACTTGATCCTTATTAATTAGCAATGGGATTAATTTGGTTAATCTATTTGCGAGAACTTTAGAATAAATCTTTGAATCGTTATTAATCAGAGAAATGGGCCTAAAGTTAGGGCATCGATCAGGAGTTTTTCCTGGTTTTGGCAAGGTGACTATTCGTGCGCACAAGGACTCCTCTGGCATCTTTCCCCCGGACTTATAGGAATTGAACATTTTAGTCATATGGGGAATTACAATTTCTGGAAAAGTTTTATAATATAAAATAGTAACTCCATCGGGACCAGGGGCTTTTCCAGATGGCATAAGTTTGATCGCGTCAGCTATCTCTTATATATTTCACATTCTAAGCTTTCTAAAAGTCTTGGGGAGAGACAAGGCAATGTCACTCGGTCTAAGAATTTATCAATTATTGTTGCAGAAGGCTGGGGAAGGTCCGAATTACATTCTAAATTATAAAGTTTACTATAATACTCTGCCAACATATCACTAATTTTAGTTGGATGAAACACTTTTCGCCCCTGATCATCAAGTAAATATGCTATTTTTGATTGGGCATTCGCATGCCGGAGTTTGGATGCCAAAAGAGTTGAGGCCCTGTTGCCTTTTAAGTAAAATATTTTCCTGAGACGTCTCACCATGAGAGATGTACGATCTAAATTAATTTTGTTAATGTTAGCCTTCATTTCTTCTATCATTGCTGATAGGGAGGATGATGGAACAAATTTATTAGCCTGGTTCAAATTGTTCAATTCTTTTTCCAATGTTCTTATATTATTGCTATTCATTTTTTTCAGGTGAGATGCTCTAGAAATAAAATGACCTCTTAACACAGCCTTATGCACATTCCAAGTCATCTCGCCAGGAACCTCGGGTGGGTCATTTTCCGAAAAATAATCACTCAAAGGTTTCTCCGTCAGTGACCTGTTCACAACATCATTTAACAAATAATCGTCTAATTTCCAGGTTCTGTTTGGGGCTGATGAAACAATTTTGTCAATATGCATTATGTATCGGATGGCATTGGACTGTCCGCCTGGATTATACTGTATAAAGACTATTCATTTATTTTAACCTGTGTAAATTGAAAGCTACCTGTATATTCGTGTGTTGGTTCGGTAGTTTCATTCATAGTTCATACGAATGTAAACTACCGAACCCATAGACCACCTCAGAGAGAAGTGTGCACCTCGTTAAACAGTTCGCACTTCTCTAACCGCAAGTAATTAATGTTATATTGCCGTATTTGGGTGGCCATCTTACACACGAACGCTCAGCGGTGTTTGGTCGTTGAGTGTCTGGAACTAAAATCGGACACTCAATTGCCTGAACACCGCTGAGACCTCCAGAGCTCCAGAACTCACGAACAGAGAGGCCAATTGACTCCCCGTTCGGTGAGTTCAATCTACTGAACCCAGGGATTCAAGCGAACACTGTATGGTCTATGGATGGCAGGGATTTATATCTGTTTTACCTCCCGAACGTAGACCGACCGCAGGGCCAAAACCCATGGAACTCATTTCGGCTACCCAGCCATGTGCGGTCGGTCAAATAATTTATTCCCCATAACTCCTGAACCCCTGGTCTGATTTGGGCGAATTTTGAGTATGTTGGTCACCCAGACTAGAGCTACCAGGGGATACCACTTAAGTCAATGTACCCCACAGTTTGGGGGTACATCCAAGAAACGGGGAAAAAGGTGCCAGCATTAAGTGGATTAAGTGTCACTCTGAGGGGAGGGAAAGTAGGGAAGGGAACCAATGTATTATTGGCTACTGTCTTAATTACTATAAATCCCTCCATTGCATGTGAGAATCCTTTATAAGGAGCTGCTGTGAATAAAAGTTTAGTTCTGCTCCTGATGCTGTGTGTCGTCCAGTCATTGGGATTACGATTGGGATATTGTTGGAGACTTTTTGTCTGCTGGAATTATTACTCTGTGGATTTATTATACTTGTTCCTGAGCCTTACTGGGATCTAAAGTGGAGATAGGCTGTGTAATACTAGCTCTCCGCTACACATTATGATTGGGGCATGGTTGGACCAGTTGATGTCTAAGATATCAGATTTGAAGATGTGCAGGATTAAAGCACCCTGGACCATAAACTGGTCCAGCCTGTAATACATATTTTTAGAGACAAAATAATACATACAATCTCTTTCATTCTAATGCATCAGTCTAAACGAGTCGTAGAAGCCACATTCAATCATGTATCTGGAGCATTTGTACGCTAATCTGTCACCGTCCCCTTTATGCAGTTGATCCGTTCTTCCCTAGCATTATCCAATTCTCCATCCATAACAAAATTCCTGTCACCACACATTACCAAGCTGCTGCTCACATTCTCATTAACTAAGTCCATCAATTTGCTAAAAAACTGCAACTGACTGGTGTTTGGAAAATACATGTTCACAATAGTATATTAAATAGTATTGAGTGATCCTATCAATTTTAAATACCTCCCGTCATCATCCGTTATTACTTTGTTTGCCAAACATGCTACATTACTGTGAAAGAAAATCGATGTACCTCTAGATTTGGATTTATAAGTGCAATGGTATTAGTTTGGGAAAAGCTTTTACATAATCTTATGGTCTTTATCATCTTTAAAATGCATTTCCTGTAGACAGATGACATCTGATTTGTTGGATTTTGCTTCTTTGAAGAATAATTGTCTCTTGTGGGCGGTGTTCAGACCTCTCACATTAAATGACATTTTAAAACCATGGTTTATGGAACAGCAATACCTGGTAAAGGGTAAAAGAACATTCAACTTTGTGAGAGTCCAAGCAACTGCTTCCAAGAGAGAAACATGCAAGTCCAACAATACTGTCAAAACAAACTCAAGCTGTGTACGTGTGTATAGGAATAGTGAATAAACAGATTTTTGCAAGTTGCTGATGCCACGTAATATGCATTTTTGTATGAAGCATTCCAGTGGTTCGTGGTCTGGAAACATGTCTACCAAACTTTAAAGAATGGATGGTCAAAAAAAAGCTGAAAAATAAAAATAAAAAAGGGGTACAAAAATGTGCGTATATACCCCTATCGGTTAAAAAACAAAACAAAAAAAACACAGTGAAAGAGGGCCATGAGGGAGAACAAAAAAAGTTTCTCCATCTCAGGGTGTTAGGCCCAGGTTTGGGGGAGAGAAGACTACTGGATACAAGGGGAGCCAATATAAATAGTAAAAAATAAAACAAAGAGCAACTCAGTTACGAAAAAGGATACATGAGTCATTTATTACACGTGAGTTTACAGAGGTAGAGGTTCTATTTCAACTGTCAAAAGTAAAGACAAATAAGTCAATGGGACCTGATGGAATACACCCAAAGCTATTAAAAGAGCTTAGTGGTGTACTAGCAAAAACATTAATAGATTTATTTAACCAATCATTGTTAACAGGAGTAGTCCCAGAAGATTGGAAGTTAGCGAATGTTGTGCCCATTCACAAGAAAGGTAAATAGGGAGGAGTCGGGCACCTATAGGCCAGTAAGCCTTACTTTAGTAGTGGGGAAAGTAATGGAAACCATGTTAAAGGATAGGATTGTTGAACATCTAAAAACACATGGATTTCAAGATCAGAGACAACATGGGTTTACTTCAGGGAGATCATGCCAAACTAATCTTATTGATTTTTTTGATTGGGTAACTAAAATTATAGATCAGGGTGGTACAGTAGACATTGCTTACCTAGATTCCAGTAAGGCTTTTGACACTGTTGCACATAGAAGGCTTATCAATAAACTGCAATCTTTAAGTTTGGATTCCAATATTGTTGAATGGGTAAGGAAGTGGCTAAGTTACAGGCAACAGAGGGTTGTAGTTAATGGAATATATTTGAAGCTTGGGCTTATCACCAGTGGGGTACCTCAGGGATCTGTACTTGGACCCATTCTCTTTAATATTTTTATTAGTGATATTGCAGAAGGTCTTGATGGTAAGGTATGTATTTTTGCTGATGATACTAAGATATGTAACAGGGTTGATGTTCCAAGAGGGATAAGCCAAATGGAAAATGATTTAGGTAAACTAGAAAAATGTGAAGAAGAATTGTGGCAACTGACATTTAATGTGGATAAGTGCAAGATAATGCATCTTGGACGTTAAAACCCAAGGGCAGAGTACAGAACATTTGATAGAGTTCTAACCTCAACATCTGAGGAAAGGGATTTAGGGGTGATTAATTCTGATGACTTAAAGGTAGACAGACAATGTAATAGAGCAGCAGGAAATGCTAGCAGAATGCTTGGTTGTATAGGGAGAGGTATTAGCAGTAGAAAGAGGGAAGTGCTCATGCCATGCTTGCTCTTCAGGATTCTGCAGGTAATGGTGCAGATTGATGAGCAGCAGGAGGAGTGCGACTACTGGTAGCTGACACAGGAGCCTCGGCACTGGTACTGTGGCTAGTAGTAGTGGTGGTGGTGATTGTTGGCACAGTTAAACTGGTGGTGGTAACTGTGCCACTGTGAGGAGGAACAGTGGACCTGGAAATAGTAGTGGTAATAATTGATTGTGGTGGTGGTGGTCTGCTAATGGTTGAAGTAGCACTAGCAGGTGCTACTATTGGAGAAAGTGGAGAGGAAAGGGAAAAATGTGCACTAGTAGCAGGAGAAAAGGTTGGACTGCTCCCTGAAGAATTCTGACTTTCCTCTACTATCTCCTCCTCACTCTCAGGCTCATAGTCAAGCTCTTCATCAGTCAGACAAAATGCAAACCCTGCAAGGCTGGGAGTAAGACTGATATCACCTCCAGGAATAATAGGACTAGGTAGCATTTGCAATTGCAACAACTCCTGTGATGATGTGCCACTGTCAGTGGTAGAAGCAGGCACAGCACTGGTGGTGGTGGTGGAAGTGGTGGTCTTGGGAGGGGGATTAGGAAACAGCCTCTGTGTACAAGAAGGAAGCTTCTTAGCAGCATGACTCACAGGCCTGCTTGTGGTAGAGGAAGATGCTGGGGGCAAAATGCACTTCCTTTTACTTATTGGGCTACTCCTACTACTAGTTGTGTTTTTAGTAGTAGTACTAGCCATAGTGCTCACCCTAAAAAGCCCTGCTAGTTTCCCTCTACCATAAAAAAGACTTGCGGTTCTGGAAGTTGCTGCACTGCTGCCTGCTATTGGTGCCTTTCCTTGACCAGGCTCTTGTACCAATGGACCTGAAATATATTTATACATATGTTTAGTATACCCATATTACATACATTTAAACATTTTCTACATTGTCTGCAGTCAAGCCAAAAAACAAAAAAAGATAACATACAATTTCTCTTTCTTGCAGTCTTACATTTTTGCATTGGTACTACCTAGGAGTGGCTATCTGTGGGGGGGGAGTTGAGTTTTTACAGCTAAGATATCTAACCCAGGGGGCCCAAATTTCATCATATTTCTCTCTGGATAACTTGTTTGAGACTAATCCAGCTTCCATCCTATATTGGTAATCTATTTGTATACATATAGCATGCCAGTTTAAC
>OW240925.1:11460565-11476123 GCA_933207985.1 Pelobates cultripes
GATCCCGTTCTTCCCTAGCATTATCCAATTCTCCATCCATAACAAAATTTGTGTCACCACACATTACCAAGTCCATCAATTTGCTAAAAAACTGCAACTGACTGGTGTTTGGAAAATACATGTTCACAATAGTATATTCAATAGTATTGAGTGATCCTATCAATTTTAAATACCTCCCGTCATCATCCGTTATTACTTTGTTTGCCAAACATGCTACATTACTGTGAAAGAAAATCGATGTACCTTTAGACTTGGATTTATAAGTGCAATGGTATTAGTTTGGGAAAAGCTTTTACATAATCTTATGGTCTTTATCATCTTTAAAATGCATTTCCTGTACACAGATGACATCTGATTTGTTGGATTTTGCTTCTTTGAAGAATAATTGTCTCTTGTGGGCGGTGTTCAGACCTCTCACATTAAATGACATTTTAAAACCATGGTTTATGGAACAGCAATACCTGGTAAAGGGTAAAAGAACATTCAACTTTGTGAGAGTCCAAGCAACTGCTTCCAAGAGAGAAACATGCAAGTCCAACAATACTGTCAAAACAAACTCAAGCTGTGTACGTGTGTATAGGAATAGTGAATAAACAGATTTTTGCAAGTTGCTGATGCCACGTAATATGCATTTTTGTATGAAGCATTCCAGTGGTTCGTGGTCTGGAAACATGTCTACCAAACTTTAAAGAATGGATGGTCAAAAAAAGCAGAAAAATAAAAATAAAAAAGGGGTACAAAAATGTGCTATCGGTTAAAAAACAAAACAAAAAAAAAACAGTGAAAGGGGAGCCAATATAAATAGTAAAAAATAAAACAAAGAGCAACTCAGTTACGAAAAAGGATACATGAGTCATTTATTACACGTGAGTTTACAGAGGTAGAGGTTCTATTTCAACTGTCAAAAGTAAAGACAAATAAGTCAATGGGACCTGATGGAATACACCCAAAGCTATTAAAAGAGCTTAGTGGTGTACTAGCAAAAACATTAATAGATTTATTTAACCAATCATTGTTAACAGGAGTAGTCCCAGAAGATTGGAAGTTAGCGAATGTTGTGCCCATTCACAAGAAAGGTAAATAGGGAGGAGTCGGGCACCTATAGGCCAGTAAGCCTTACTTCAGTAGTGGGGAAAGTAATGGAAACCATGTTAAAGGATAGGATTGTTGAACATCTAAAAACACATGGATTTCAAGATCAGAGACAACATGGGTTTACTTCAGGGAGATCATGCCAAACTAATCTTATTGATTTTTTTGATTGGGTAACTAAAATTATAGATCAGGGTGGTACAGTAGACATTGCTTACCTAGATTCCAGTAAGGCTTTTGACACTGTTGCACATAGAAGGCTTATCAATAAACTGCAATCTTTAAGTTTGAATTCCAATATTGTTGAATGGGTAAGGAAGTGGCTAAGTTACAGGCAACAGAGGGTTGTAGTTAATGGAAAATATTTGAAGCTTGGGCTTATCACCAGTGGGGTACCTCAGGGATCTGTACTTGGACCCATTCTCTTTAATATTTTTATTAGTGATATTGCAGAAGGTCTTGATGGTAAGGTATGTATTTTTGCTAATGATACTAAGATATGTAACAGGGTTGATGTTCCAAGAGGGATAAGCCAAATGGCAAATGATTTAGGTCAACTAGAAAAATGGTCAGAATTGTGGCAACTGACATTTAATGTGGATAAGTGCAAGATAATGCATCTTGGACGTAAAAACCCAAGGGCAGAGTACAGAATATTTGATAGAGTTCTAACCTCAACATCTGAGGAGAGGGATTTAGGGGTGATTAATTCTGATGACTTAAAGGTAGGCAGACAATGTAATAGAGCAGCAGGAAATGCTAGCAGAATGCTTGGTTGTATAGGGAGAGGTATTAGCAGTAGAAAGAGGGAAGTGCTCATGCCATGCTTGCTCTTCAGGATTCTGCAGGTAATGGTGCAGATTAATGAGCAGCAGGAGGAGTGCGACTACTGGTAGCTGACACAGGAGCCTCGGCACTGGTACTGTGGCTAGTAGTACCAGTGGTGGTGGTGATTGTTGGCACAGTTAAACTGGTGGTGGTAACTGTGCCACTGTGAGGAGGAACAGTGGACCTGGAAATAGTAGTGGTAATAATTGATTGTGGTGGTGGTGGTCTGCTAATGGTTGAAGTAGCACTAGCAGGTGCTACTATTGGAGAAAGTGGAGAGGAAGGGGAAAAATGTGCACTAGTAGCAGGAGAAAAGGTTGGACTGCTCCCTGAAGAATTCTGACTTTCCTCTACTATCTCCTCCTCACTCTCAGGCTCATAGTCAAGCTCTTCATCAGTCAGACAAAATGCAAACCCTGCAAGGCTGGGAGTAAGACTGATATCACCTCCAGGAATAATAGGACTAGGTAGCATTGGCAATCGCAACAACTCCTGTGATGATGTGCCACTGTCAGTGGTAGAAGCAGGCACAGCACTGGTGGTGGTGGTGGAAGTGGTGGTCTTGGGAGGGGGATTAGGAAGCAGCCTCTGTGTACAAGAAGGAAGCTTCTTAGCAGCATGACTCACAGGCCTGCTTGTGGTAGAGGAAGATGCTGGGGGCAAAATGCACTTCCTTTTACTTATTGGGCTACTACTAGTTGTGTTTTTAGTAGTAGTACTAGCCATAGTGCTCACCCTAAAAAGCCCTGCTGGTTTCCCTCTACCATAAAAAGACTTGCGGTTCTGGACCTTGCTGCACTGCTGCCTGCTATTGGTGCCTTTCCTTGACCAGGATCTTGTACCAACGGACCTGAAATATGAGACAAAGACTTTGGCCTCCAAGTGGTAAGTCTGACATAGCGGCACTCTTTGACCACTTAAGCTGACGCATAGGATGCATACTCAAACTACCACTACTTGTGGAGGTGGTGGTGGTATTGGTGGTGGTGGCTGACTGACCCTCCCTCACTTTACTAGTAGATGAACGTTTAGGAGGATCCATTTCGAATTTTAAATTAGTAAGAAAAGAAAAGAAGTTGAAGAAAAGAAAGAGATAATGTAATGTATGTAGTGTTTTGAAACTAAAGTTTTTATTTTTATTAAAAAGGATTATTTGAAGTTTGGAGCTATGCTGATATATAGATCAACACAGTTTAAAAAAAAAATATAAAAATAAAATTAGACACTAGTACTGAGGCAGATTTATGCAAAACTGCACTGTCTGGCGTCAGTCTGCCAACAAGTGCTCCCTGCTCGACTATTCAGTATGAAAAAATTTACTAATATTAGAAAAATAAAATAATAAAAGATTTACTACAGCTAGTTTGAAGCTTAGGTTAGGACAGTCACAGTCAATCTATCAGGAACTAAAATGAACCAAATAAAAACAGCAACCAGTTAGCTTGACTGATTGCTGTTAAACAAACACACTAACTGAACTAATAAGAATCAGTTAATGAAAAAAGTAATTTCTTCACAACAGCAGTCAGAACAGTTAACTTCACTGCTGATCCTGATGTGAGCACAAAAAAAAAATGACACTAAAGGTGTGAAAAATGTGAAACAAAAAATAAACTGTTTGACTGACTAGTGTGTTCTGTTCTAACAAAGCACAACGAGACTGTACTACAACAACAAAAAAAAAAAAAATATATATATATATTTTAACCCCTTAAAACCGGAGGGCATACTATTACGTCGTATTTTAGGCGGCTCTAAAATTAAATAATATTAATAAAAGTTAAAAAGTATAAAAAAAAAAAAACTTACCCAGTCGCCGGCGGTCCGACACCGGCGATCGCGGTTGGGGGGACTCCCAGGGAGCCGCCCCCCACGGCAGATCTTCCTCCTGGCAGCCCCCCCGGCCATGAGAGAGTGAGGTCCTTGCGAGGACCTCACAATCACATGGCCGGGATAGCTGGCTGCTTTATTGCCAGCAGGGGGACTGCTGGTAGTCCCCCTGCTGGCTGGAAATAAAATTAAATAAAATTAATAAAAGTTAAAAAGTGTAAAAAATATGTATATATACATATATGTTATATATACATAAAAACACATACACTGTCTGTACTGTAGGTGTATTTTACTATTAATATATATATACATATATAATTATATATATATATATATATATATATATAAATATCAAATTACACGTAGACTGATATTGATTAAATATATAATTATTGTTATATATATCTATATATATATAATAAAAAAATTAAATATGTAAATACATTAAAAAATAAAATTAGAAAAAAAATAATTAAAAAATATATAGGTGTGTTATTTCGTTCTACAGGGAGTGCAGAATTATTAGGCAAGTTGTATTTTTGAGGATTAATTTTATTATTGAACAACAACCATGTTCTCAATGAACCCAAAAAACTCATTAATATCAAAGCTGAATATTTTTGGAAGTAGTTTTTAGTTTGTTTTTAGTTATAGCTATGTTAGGGGGATATCTGTGTGTGCAGGTGACTATTACTGTGCATAATTATTAGGCAACTTAACAAAAAACAAATATATACCCATTTCAATTATTTATTATTACCAGTGAAACCAATATAACATCTCAACACTCACAAATATACATTTCTGACATTCAAAAACAAAACAAAAACAAATCAGTGACCAATATAGCCACCTTTCTTTGCAAGGACACTCAAAAGCCTGCCATCCATGGATTCTGTCAGTGTTTTGATCTGTTCACCATCAACATTGCGTGCAGCAGCAACCACAGCCTCCCAGACACTGTTCAGAGAGGTGTACTGTTTTCCCTCCTTGTAAATCTCACATTTGATGATGGACCACAGGTTCTCAATGGGGTTCAGATCAGGTGAACAAGGAGGCCATGTCATTAGATTTTCTTCTTTTATACCCTTTCTTGCCAGCCACGCTGTGGAGTACTTGGACGCGTGTGATGGAGCATTGTCCTGCATGAAAATCATGTTTTTCTTGAAGGATGCAGACTTCTTCCTGTACCACTGCTTGAAGAAGGTGTCTTCCAGGAACTGGCAGTAGGACTGGGAGTTGAGCTTGACTCCATCCTCAACCCGAAAAGGCCCCACAAGCTCATCTTTGATGATACCAGCCCAAACCAGTACTCCACCTCCACCTTGCTGGCGTCTGAGTCGGACTGGAGCTCTCTGCCCTTTACCAATCCAGCCACGGGCCCATCCATCTGGCCCATCAAGACTCACTCTCATTTCATCAGTCCATAAAACCTTAGAAAAATCAGTCTTGAGATATTTCTTGGCCCAGTCTTGACGTTTCAGCTTGTGTGTCTTGTTCAGTGGTGGTCGTCTTTCAGCCTTTCTTACCTTGGCCATGTCTCTGAGTATTGCACACCTTCTGCTTTTGGGCACTCCAGTGATGTTGCAGCTCTGAAATATGGCCAAACTGGTGGCAAGTGGCATCGTGGCAGCTGCACGCTTGACTTTTCTCAGTTCATGGGCAGTTATTTTGCGCCTTGGTTTTTCCACACGCTTCTTGCGACCCTGTTGACTATTTTGAATGAAACGCTTGATTGTTCGATGATCACGCTTCAGAAGCTTTGCAATTTTAAAAGTGCTGCATCCCTCTGCAAGATATCTCACTATTTTTGACTTTTCTGAGCCTGTCAAGTCCTTCTTTTGACCTATTTTGCCAAAGGAAAGGAAGTTGCCTAATAATTATGCACACCTGATATAGGGTGTTGATGTCATTAGACCACACCCCTTCTCATTACAGAGATGCACATCACCTAATATGCTTAATTGGTAGTAGGCTTTCGAGCCTATGCAGCTTGGAGTAAGACAACATGCATAAAGAGGATGATGTGGTCAAAATACTCATTTGCCTAATAATTCTGCACTCCCTGTAACTGTATTGTGATATATATATATGTATTAAGGCAGTTTTGCCTGTATTTGTGGGAGGGGCTTAAATTAATTCACTCCCCTATATAAGGGACACCCCTTACCTGACTCATATCGCTTGAGGTCTGCATCAGAATGATTTCCACTTCCGGGTCATCCAGACGCCATTTTACCTGATTACTCCATGAGGTTTTCTAAGCAGAGCTGTGTCAGGAATCCAGCCACAGGCTTTTCCGGCCTACCACCTTCTTTCTTCAATCCATCGCCGTGGATGGTGTCGACCTACCCGTTACGCCAGGCATCAGTCCCACGGCACCATGCACGGGTCAGGTCCTCACTTTACGGCTGCATTTTGTCTATGTCTGTTCTAAAACCATTGCATGTTCATGCATATCATTCGTTTAAACCCCCTACCGGTCTTTGGGTGTACTACAGGCTTCTTAGACATTATTGCATTTCATGTACAAACCAACGAACCACTGCATTTTCGCCTACACACTGACCCCTACCGGTCTTTGGGTGTACTACAGGCTTCTTAGACATTATTGCATTTCATGTACAAACCAACGAACCACTGCATTTTCGCCTACACACTGACCCCTACCGGTCATTCGGTGTACTACCGGCTTCTCAGACATTATTGCATTTCATGTAAAAACCAACCAAACACCGCATTTTCACCTACACACTGACCCTTATCGGTCATTCGGTGTACTACAGGCATCTTAGACGTTTTTTGCATTTTCATGTACAAACCAATAAACCACCTCATTTTCACCTACACACTGACCCCTACCGGTTTTTGGTGTACTACAGGCTTCTTAGATATTATCGCATTTCATGTACAAATAAACGAATCACTGCATTTGCACCTACACACTGACCCCTACTGGTCATTTGGTGTACTACAGGCTTCTCAGACATTATTGCATTTCATGTACAAATCAACGAATCACTGCATTTGCGCCTACACACTGACCCCTACCGGTCATTCGGTGTACTACGGGCTTCTCAGACATTATTGCATTTCATATATAAACCAACAAACCACTGCAATTTTCACCTACACACTGACCCCTATCAGTCATTCGGTGTACTACAGGCTTCTTAGACGTTTTTGCTTTTCATGTACAAAACCATAAACCACTGCATTTTCACCTACACACTGACCCTTACTAGTCATTCAGTGTACTACAGGCTTCTCAGACATTATTGCATTTCATGTACAAACCAACGAACCACTGCATTTGCGCCTACACACTGACCCCTACAGGTCATTCAGTGTACTACAGGCTTCTCAGACATTGCATTTCATGTACAAACCAACTAACCACGGCATTTTCGCCTACATGCTGACCCCTACCGGTCAATCAGTATACTACAGGCTTCTCAGATTTTATTCCACTTCATAAGCAAACAAACGAACTACAGCATTTTTGCTTTTATACTGACTCCTATCAAATGGTAGCATTAACCCCTTAAGGACACATGACATGTGTGACGTGTAATGATCCCCTTTTATTCCAGAAGTTTGGTCCTTAAGGGGTTAAAGGGTATTTTAACATACAATCAGCATTTCTGACCCCTACTGGTCAACAGCAAAACTGTCTTCACATGTCATATACAATTTACCAGCCAATATAAATTACACATAAGATTGTTTTAAACATAACTATAGACCATAAATTAAACTCCAGCACGGGCTCAACTTCAGGTTTAATTCACAATAATTTACATTTCACATCAAGACCAACAGTGGTTCTATCAACACTGCCACCTACAGGTCTGTCAAGTACATTGACAATTTTCATGGGGTTTTACAAACACCAAAACACTGACACCTATAGGTCAACAGACAAACAACATTTCACATACCAATCAGTATCCAACTACACTGCCACCTATAGGGCACTCGGCAGATCTCCAGTGCACTTGCATTTTGCAACACCATGTTCACTGACCCCTACCATTCAATAAGACATACAACAATTCACATAGCAAGCACTATGTCAACATCTGGTATAAATACATATATTATTACACAGTAGCAGACGCATCTGTATATATGTAACTGGTAATATAGTTCACATACATTTTTCACAGCACGCTGCTCCCGCAACAGACTTCCCCTAGCAAGGGGACATACAACATACAAGGTGGGGACAGACCACATTTTCACTTGTACATACGGCACTTAATGGGTTAAGATTGATACATATTTAACCAGTATGGCTACGATGTTTAATATTTACACATCACGTCACTTTACTTTTCACATATACTGTACGTATTAAGATAAGCTTGGTCTATGCCATATTTCCTTATGCCATACGGTTTTATCCATTCAGGTTACAGTTACTACTAAAAAACCTATACGGATTGTCAGGTTCAATACCATACTACCAGGTACATACACCTGCTCACGTAGTTATCCATCTCTTACCTTCCCTGGAATAGTAATAGTGTACTGGCAATTAGGGTTCTAGGGCCCAATAGGTATTACCCCCTTTTTTCTCTGCATTATGCTTCGGTTAGTGGTCCCGCGAGGCCAACACCCCGCCTCACACTCGGAGGCATACACCCCTCGGGCCACTCGTGAGCTAGCCGCCTCGCATTGTATCATAGAGAGGACCTCACCTGTCACTCCCCTTCCTATTTTCTGGTTACTGTCACCGAGAGGCCAACATCCTGCCACAACGTTCGGTGGCCACACAAAATCCCCTCGCGCCAAGCATAGATAGAGCCTCTCAAGCCACTTGGCAACTAGCAGGGCCTCACCAGTCACCAAAAAACACCAAGCCTAATCGTTTCGCCTTACGGCTTAGCTAGCAAGCCAGTACAAGAACCCTGGGTACAAATAATAATTGCAATCTTTATTGTTATTTAAGTATTTCTCAAAAAGATGGTGAAGAATCACCTCTTCCTAGCACCCCGGCTAGAATTGATACACCTTCAAGCAGAGGAGATGTTGCTAGTCCAGCAGCAATCAGATCCTGGACGATCCCACACATTACCACCGACCTAAGGAGGTGACAAATCCCCTACCCTGCTACAGCAAGGAAAGCAGTTATTCAAACTCCTCCATACATCAACGGACAACACGGAGGCAGGGGAAGGCCCAGCTACATCAACTCAGGTGACACCCAGGCTATGCTAGCTTCACTCATAAACTCATGAGCCAAAAATTTATGACAGACTGGCAATCTCGAGTTGGTCACCACAGCCCTCACAAGGCTGGGCCTCACGCTACTGTACAACCAGCACCAACCGAAACTCGGTTACCTGGTACAATCAATTCTTATGACACACAAGATGTTAAACCTGCACGTATGATCCCAGCACATTGGGGAAGCAAGGCATATATATGTATGATGATGTATCTGTGATGGTCAGATCCAGGGATTCCAGGTAAATCGGGAACTGACCATCCCTTGGTTGGGTTGGCATTTGGAATATCTGGAGATGTTTATTTGTGCAGGTACCCATACAGAAGGGATTTTGTCCCAAACAAATGGACGAGCACTCTCAGGCTCCAGGTACCAGCACCTCTGAACTACCAGAGACCACTGATATGAGTAGTTGCATTGCATACAGACTGTTGCATATATGTTCAAATAGTTCAGGGCACATGACAAACCATGTGTCCCAATACAACTTACAAATAACGTATTCACCATCTGTACACACCAATGCATTTTCAACACTACTGACTCATCACCCTTCCAGACTTGTAGTAGATTTACTAAAGCTCTGGAGCTTCAAAGGGCTCCCATACAGGTATCATAAACACACCTTCAAGGAATATAGCATGCCCTCACTTACAGTCAGCACAACAAAACCATTGGCTGTAAACACACTCATAGCCAAGATTTGCAGAGGGGTCTTCCAATCTCCACCATTTACAGCATGGCACCAAACACACACATTGGTATTGTCACAAGGAATCTTCCCTTAAACAAAGACTAACCATGGACTTATTGGTATTTATTTATTTATTTATTATTGCCATTTATATAGCGCCAACAGATTCCGTAGCACTTTACAATATTATGAAAGGGGATTTAACACACACCTCCGCTACCCCAAGTCTCAACTCCCTCATACCCTCCGAGGATTTTTCTTACTATACAACACCATTGATCTACCTTTACAGCTATCACTCAAGCATGGGTTGAAGCTTGATTAAGTAAGACCAATATCATCAACGCAGTAAACGGCTACCATCTACCCTACACACTGGCACTTACATGGCATAAATTGGGCAATCCTTTCCCCGCTCAACTTTCGAGCTACAGATTAGCCTACTATCGATATTCGCAGATACTCTGTGCTGGTTATGATAACATATCCAGAGGCCTTACAGTCATACACTATCTAGAAGACTTCTTGTTAATCAAAGAAAGCATATTTTTCACTAGAAGCCTCACGGCAGCTTAGTCTGGTTGACCACTTGGGCGTCCCAGTACCCCATAAGAAACAGAAGGCCCAGACACTATCTTCACATTACTGGGCATATGACTTGAGTCGGCATCCATACACGCAAGTTACCACAAGACAAATAGGGAACATTCTCAACTACATCAATCACTACCTCCTGCTTAGTACTTACAACTGCAAGGAACTACGATCCCTACCAGGTTCCTTAATTTTGCCATGCTTTCACATCCAGAGTACTTTCCCCTTTTTTCCACACTTCCAACATGACGATCAGAGGAGGTGCCTAGACACCTCAGCAACAGCAGACCTGCACATGGGGGGGGGGGATTTCTTAACCACTTGGCATGGTAAAAGCATGTTCCTTCCAGGATTGTCTGACACTTCTCCAACCAGATGGTCAGACGCAGCGTATACCACGGGTTTGGCAGCGATCTACCGGGAACAATTGCTTTGGGGCTGTTGGCCATGGCATCCAGGTTTGGAAATTTTTCCACCACTTCAGCCCCTTTGGGAGATCTACCCCATTGTAGCAGCTGCTGTGGCATGGGGTAAATCATGGTCAGGGTCATCAATCCGTTGTTACTCAGACAACTAAGCACATACCATATCATCAACAAACGCCACTACTCATCCATAAGTTAATGATGTTTCTGGGGAACTCACTTGGTTGGCCACTTATCACATTTCACTTTCATGTACCAGACGGGGGTATACATCCCTGCCGACAACTGTCTCATTTATATTCCAGGCATGTTCATCATACGCTTCCTACAGCCGCCCATACAGTCACGTCCACTCTTTCGTTCCAGAGACAAAATCATGGATTAGACATACTCATGCAGCATAGCATGCACTATCCCACCTAGCACTTTCGTCCCATACTTGTAGAACGCATAACACAGCTTTTCACCTGGCTTAAAGAATCTCATTGGAACACGACATAGCTCAACCTGTGTCACAAAATTTCTCCTAAGTTTTGCTTATTTTTGCCACCTTAAACTTAAACTATCTCATACACCATTAATTATAAATTTTACAGGCATTCAACAACACATGATAACCTATGGCCAAAACTACCATAAACTTCATGCTATCATACCAGGAAAGAATATACTCAGAGGTTTTCAGGAATCCATTCCCCCACGTTCCTCTCAGAGATTACCAATAGCCATCCAACTGTTCATCCTTATCGGACCTATTAGATCTACAACCATTCAATTATTCTACCAAGTCGGCCATTACCAGCCATGCACATTGCCTTTTATGCCTTTCTCAGGCCAGAGAATCCACTACCATCACCACCACTCACACAGATCATTGTCTTCAATGATCCCACGTACGTAAACACATATATCATTACCTATTGGCTCTACCACATTCCGAAATGAGTCAACATGCACCAACAGTAGAGATAACATACTATCCTACCCACAACAAATGGTGCCCACTTTCGGTCCTAGATTCCTACCTTCAAAATCCTTTCAGGAATTAAATACTGTAATGCATTTAAGAAAATGTCTGGTTAATTTGTATATATTTGTTGACTGTATTAAATCTTTGATTATTCATTTTTGCCCTCTTTATTTACAGGCCTACCGTATCGTCGGTATCGGCACACCACAACCGACTTGCTCCCTTTACACTATCCTAAGCTTATGCTGGATCCTTACTCCATATACGGCTATTTTGCCCCTTACACAAGTATTAAGGCAGTTTTGCCTGTATTTGTGGGAGGGGCTTAAATTAATTCACTCCCCTATATAAGGGACACCCCTTACCTGACTCATATCGCTTGAGGTCAGCATCAGAATGACCCTCCCACCCACTCCTCATTTCAACACTTTCTCTTTTCTTTCCATTTACTTTACTTTCTTACTCCTTGGTGGGCCCTCTTTATTTACAGGCCTACCGTATCGTCGGTATCGGCACACCACAACCGACTTGCTCCCTTTACACTATCCTAAGCTTATGCTGGATCCTTACTCCATATACGGCTATTTTGCCCCTTACACAAATATATATATATATATATATATATATATATATATATATATATATATATATATATATATATATATATATATATATATATATATATATATATATATATGTATGTATATGTGTATATATAGTCCAAAATATTGTTGTATCCTTTGTAACAAACCACCTCTTTTACAGGTAGGATTGTCACCGATCTTGCAGTAACCACAGCCTTCTAGGGTATACAAAGTCCAGGACACCTTCAGCTCAGTTTTCCTTTTTATTCAGTAAGAAAGCAGGTACTTTAAATAATAACAAAACAAACAAAATCCCTTGCTCTTACTTGAGCTCTTACTAGACAGTAATTGCTATCTGCAATTGGGTGGCTTTCCCACTTACCAATTTTCCAAACAAAAGCAATGTCTTTGCAATAAACACAATCTCTCCTTGCTGTCTTTTTCTCCCTCACTCTGCAGCAGGCTGCTCTCTTCTTTTAAAGGCCTGTCTACTAATTGAGTAGCTACAGGTGAGTGCCAATTAGTTAACTCTTAAAATCAGATCCAAGCTGTGGTCTGTTATACAGCAACTAGTGCTGTTGGAGCATTGGCCCACCCTGCTCTCCAAATACTCCGCCCCAGGGACCCATACCAGGTTTTGCAGAGCATCAGCTATGCATATTGCAAACTTTAACCTCTCTCCCTGGGGCATTTAACTGAAAATCCTCTGGTTGCTGTTTAGCAAATCAGGTCTGATGTATCTCCCATCAACCACTATTCCACCTTTACGCTCACATATCCTCCCCCCCAGCTCATACCCATGGGTTTGAGCGACCATGGAAATCAGAGAGTGTACCCTCGAAAGCCCATCAGCATTACCTTGTTGCAGACCAGCCCTGTGTTCCACAGTGAAATTAAAAGATTGTAAACTCAAAAACCATCTGGTTACTCTGGAGTTATTTTCCTTGTTCTGATACATCCATGTCAGAGGTGCATGGTCTGTTATCAATCGGAACTTTCTGCCTAGCAGGTAGTATTTAAGAGAGTCTAATGCCCACTTAATAGCAAGACACTCTTTTTCAACAATAGAGTAGTTCTTCTCATGTGGGTTTAACTTCCTGCTCAAAAAGAAAACAGGGTGTTCTTCACCCTGGTATTCCTGTGAAAGAACAGCCCCCAAGCCAACATCAGAAGCATCTGTCTGAACTATAAAGTCCCTGGAAAAATCTGGGGTCACCAAGACAGGATGGCTACAGATAGCTTCCTTCAGACTCTTAAAAGCCTTTTCTGCCTCAGGGCACCATTTAACTATGACTGGGGATTTTGCTTTAATAAGGTCTGTTAGAGGTGCAGCAATGGTAGCAAAATCTGGGATGAACCGCCTATAATATCCAATTAAACCCAAAAATGCCTTTACTTGTTTCTTTGTAAGGGGCTGTGGCCATTTTTGTATGGCTTCTACTTTGGCTTCCTGTGGTTTAACCAAACCCCTCCCAATAGAATAACCTAAGTACTTAGCTTCCTCTAAACCAATCGTACACTTGGAAGGATTGGCAGTTAAGCCCGCTGAGCGGATAGCATCAAGCACCGCTTGAACTTTGGGGAGGTGGGATTCCCAGTCTGCACTGTGGATGATGACATCATCCAAGTATGCTGCAGCATAACGAACATGAGGTTTAAGAATTCTGTCCATCATTCGTTGGAATGTGGCAGGTGCCCCATGTAACCCAAATGGCAATACAGTGTACTGAAACAGGCCACTGGGTGTTGAAAAGGCTGTCTTTTCTTTGGCTCTTTCAGTGAGAGGGACCTGCCAGTAACCCTTTGTTAAATCCAAGGTTGTTAGATAACGAGCTTTACCCAGTCTTTCTATTAACTCATCAACTCTGGGCATTGGGTAAGCATCAAATTTTGAGATAGCATTTAACTTGCGGTAGTCATTACAGAACCTCCATGTGCCATCAGGTTTTGGCACCAATACAATAGGACTACTCCAGTTACTCTGGGATTCTTCAATGACTCCAAGTTTTAACATGCTCTCAACCTCTAAGTTTATAACCTCCCTCCGGGCCTCAGGAATTCTATAGGGTTTGAGATTAACTCTTTTCCCTGGTTCGGTTATTATGTCATGTTTAATCACCTTAGTCTTTCCTGGAACTACCGAGAAAACATCCCTATTTCTTCTGATGAAGTCTCTGACCTCTTGCTTTTGATGTACAGACAGAGTCTCAGATACGTTCACTTCTGGCTCTAATATAGGAGGTTCTGAAGTTTTTAAAGCAACCAGGACCTCCCTGTCCTTCCATGGCTTTAACAGATTTATATGATACAACTGTTCAGGCTTTCTTCTTCCTGGTTGTCTGACTTTATAATTGACATCACTCACTTTCTCTATTATTTCATAGGGTCCATGCCAAGTCGCAAGGAACTTATTCTCCACAGTAGGGACCAGAACCAATACCCTGTCTCCAGGTTGGAACACTCTGACTCTAGCATTATGGTTATAGCTGTTTTTCTGAGCCTGCTGGGCTTCCAGCATGTGTTCCCTGACAATAGGCATGATGGTGGCCATTCTATCCTGCATTTGAGCTATATGCTCAATTACACTCCTGTGAGGAGTAGTCTCCTGTTCCCAGGTCTCCTTAGCAATATCCAATATTCCCCTGGGATGTCTTCCGTATAACAATTCAAAAGGAGAGAAGCCCGTGGAGGCCTGTGGAACTTCCCTAATAGAAAACAGTAGATATGGCAATAAAAAATCCCAATTTCTTCCATCAGCATCAATTACCTTGCGTAGCATACTCTTAAGGGTTTTGTTGAACCTCTCTACTAAACCATCAGTCTGTGGGTGATATACTGAGGTCTTAAGATGTTTAACCTGCAAGAGCCTGCACAACTCTTTTGTGACTTTGGACATGAACGGGGTCCCCTGGTCTGTCAGGATTTCTTTAGGGATACCCACCCTACTGAACATCAACATAAGTTCCTTAGCTATTAACTTTGCAGAAGTATTACGCAAGGGAATGGCCTCAGGGTAACGAGTTGCATAGTCCAAGATGACTAATATATATTGGTGTCCTCTAGCAGACTTTACCAGTGGCCCCACTAAGTCCATAGCAATCCTTTCAAAAGGTACATCAATTATGGGTAAGGGTACAAGTGGACTACGAAAAGTCTTGAAAGGAGCCCTGTATTGGCACTCTGGACAAGAGGAGCAATAGTTTGTAATAGCAGCAAACACTCCAGGCCAGTAAAACCTTCTAAGGACTCTCTCTCTAGTTTTTTCAACTCCCAAATGTCCCCCTAATATGTGGCTGTGAGCCAAC
>OW240925.1:11483247-11505783 GCA_933207985.1 Pelobates cultripes
AAACCTTATTAGGAATTAATGAACAAAAAAAAAAAAAAATAGTTTAACACTATACTATAGGCACATCTGTAAGGGCAAGATGCATTGTAAGAAGCCTGTATGAGTTTTATCCATATACAATTTATTATAATTTTGCTATTAACGTTTTCTGTTAACCAAATGCAATAAGGAAAAGAATCAGGATTCTGACATAGACATAAGATATTTCCATATAAAACAGGAAACATCAATCAATAAACTGGGATCACCATGTGGTTAAATGAACACTCCAAACACGTAAAGCACTTAACCTTGCTGGAGTGTGTCCTCTTTTTATATAAGTGCTGATCTTAATAGAAATTATCCTTGTAACACCCTCCCCCCCATCGCATGTCAATGAGACCACTGGTCCTTTAATCTCCTCATAGCTTAGCTCAGGGGAGCTAAACACAAGAGGCAGACTAGTTTTTAAGATAGTCCAAAGTAAAAAAATGCATAATTAAATGCCTGCATTTTGTCATTGGGGTGCAGAGAAAAATTGCAGGAAAAAAAAAAAAAGGTACATAAGCACATCACGTCAACCAGCAATGAACACCTATGATTAATGGCAAGTGATGATAAGAGCTAATGGATTCTGCGATCCTTCCAGGAACATACAATACCTCAAGCACTTTCTTCCTTATGGCAGGAATTAAATTGTTATCGTATAACGCTTTCAAAAGTCGAAACGTGTTACCACCACCTGCAGGCACAAAACATTGTCATTTAATGTCTACAAAGGAAACAGAATGTGCAACAGAACATGAGATCATTCTTTATATATCTACTTCAATATTAACACCTCCCTTGTCTTTTTCTTGTCAGTCCTTAAAGGACCACTCTAGGCACCCAGACCACTTCAGCTTAATGAAGTGGTCTGGGTGCCAGGTCCTTCTAGGGTTAACCATTTTTTTTCATATTATAGCAGTTTCAGAGAGCTGCTTGTAAATTATAGTCGTTAACTAAAACACTCTGAGTGGCTGTCTGTTGACAGCCACTACAAATCTTCTCACTGTGATTTTCACGGTGAGAGCACGCTCCAGCGTCTATAGAGGAAGCATTGTAAAGTACTTTCCTATGAGACTGACTGAATCTTTTGGCGCAGCTCTTGCCTTTGATGGCATTCAGTGTCAACGGAGGGAGGATGGGAGGCTCTCCATGGCTACAAGGAAAAGGTAAGTTTTTACCCCTTTCCCCCTTCCAGAGCCGGGCGGGAGGGGGTCCCTGAGGGTGGGGGCACCCTCAGGGCACTATAGTGCCAGGAAAACGAGTATGTTTTCCTGGCACTATAGTGGTCCTTTAAGCAATGTTTGACCAGCTATAAGCAATATGCAATTATTATTATTATTGCAAAGTCTTGAACCAGGAAAGAGACATTCAAATATTTTCTGGTTTCTAAGTATATCATTGGGATGTTACTATTACCCAATTTAATGGCACACATTTTATTTACATTAAATGACCACTCTAGGCACCCAGACCACTTCAGCTTAATGAAGTGGTCTGGGTGCCAGGTCCAGCTAGGGTTAACCCATTTTTTAATAAACATAGCAGTTTCAGAGAAACTGCTATGTTTATTAATGGGTTAAGCCTTCCCCCTAATCCTCTAGTGGCTCATTTGGCCCAGCCACACTAGGCTTAGATGCTTCTCACTGTGAGGAAACGCGCCAGCGTCTATAGGAGAAAACATTGTAATGCTTTCCCTGTAGAACCCGGCTGAATCTGCAGCGGCGCAGCTCAGCGCATGGCGTGCGCATTCTCGGCCGGCAGGAAAACAGCCAGGAGGGAGGAGAGGGGGAGGCAGAAGAGCTCCCGCCCAGCGCTGGAAAAAGGTAAGTTTTAACCCCTTTCCCCTTTCCAGAGCCGGGTGGGAGGGGGTCCCTGAGGGTGGGGGCACCCTCAGGGCACTATAGTGCCAGGAAAACGAGTATGTTTTCCTGGCACTATAGTGGTCCTTTAAGGACTGAGTCAGCCCTGCAGGGAATTGAACCGGTGAGCCCCAATTGACAAACAGTTTCTGCTGATGAAGTATTAGCCGACTGAGCTATCTCACCACACTCAGTTGAGGCAGCTGCAATAAAAGATTTAACAGAGGCCTAGGAATAAGTGAATCCAGCGGTTATAATAAAAGGCCCAACAGAGGCCTAGGAAAAAGCTAGCTGCTATATTAAAAGGCATAACAAATGCCTAGAAAAAAGTGACTCCAGTGGCAGTATTAAAAGCCATAAGGCCTAGGAATAAAACACAGACGCCGATGTCCTGCCTTGACTAGCATGCTAGGTGTAAATTTTGGTTGCTAGGTCGGGGAGATCGGCGAAATTAAGCAGACTCTGTTGTATATTATAGTTTGCTAGATTTCACCCTATCTTAACTAAGTGTGCTCTGTTGTAAATCCAGCCACTAGATTATTGATAGTGTAATAGACTAAAAGGGTATTGGTGTAAATTCTGCCCTCTAGTTCGCTATACGTGGTGTCTGGGCAGCGAAGAACTTCTCGAATCTCTGGTGTATAAATAGATCGAAAGCTCTCGAGGTGCTGGCCAGTTAGAATAGTTGGGATTATTGTAAATGTTGTTAAATATATTGTAGTTGGTGGATTGGTTAACTTGTATGTCCTACTAGAAAGTTAGAGCTCTGCTGTCTAGTGGGAGTGTAAATTGTGTGTATAACTGTAAAATAGCGCACGGTACCATAACTACTGACATGTACCATAACCACTGACATTGTGTAAAAATTACTAATAATTGCTGTTTTATGTTATATGTATAATACCATAACTGTTACTAACTGATCTGTGACTTTAAAACTGTATTATAGCCACTTACTAACTGTACCATAACCACTGACTGTAAAGATGAGGTTACTAGAATGTGATATAGTTGGTTAGTCAAAAGTTGATTTATAGTACGGATAATTGTAGAGACGATTTATAGTTATAGAGGTAAGTAGCTAGTGTTTGGTAGATCTTTGTGAGTGGGACGCTGTGATATCATTGTATGAACGAGAATTCTCTGCGTGTTATCGTGTGTGTATGTTTGGCTTAGCAACCGTGCCACGTGGTACTGTTGCCGGGAAAACAAGTGTGATTGTTGGAAGTGTTTGAAGTATTGTGTATCTTTGTAATAGACGTTCCATTGCCAGTATGGGTGCGTCTGATTCAAAGATTGTTGATCCCTTGTCATGCATGTTGAAAAACTTTACAAAGGGATATAAAGCCTGTGATTATGGGGTAAAATTGTCCCCAAAACATTTGACTACCTTATGTAGTAGAGAGTGGCCTATCCTGGTGACCGCATGGCCACCATGTGGTAGCCTTGATTTCATTTTGGTACAACGTGTGCATGCGGCTGTATCTAGTAGGCCTGAATTTTATGATCAGTTTCCGTATATTGATTGTTGGAAACAGATTGTAGAAGAATTGCCTAAATGGGTTAAGGTATGCCACGAGGAGCAATGTCGCCTCATGGTGGCCAGGACTCGCCTCTCCATCAGGGCCGCAACTCCGCCCATTTTAGATTCCCCCTCTGAAACTGACCTTCCCTCCCCACCCCCTTACACTTCCTCTAAGGTTAGAGGTAGTGCTACTGGTGTTGCTACTCCCCCTTTTCCATTGTCCCTGCCCACTCATGCATCTAATTCAGAGCCCAGCCCACTAGCTCTGAAACCCCCCCTTCCAGTACAGGCCTCCACTAGTTCCATATATCCGGAACTGACGTCACTTCTGGTTCCAGCCCGGCCCGTAATATCCTGTTAACCGAACTTCCGCCCAGTAAAATTAATCCACCTCACTCCCCTTGCCTTACTACCCCTAGACCGGAACTCATTATGAAATCATCATATCGTAGTCCCATATTAACCCGACAGATGACTGGAAGCATCCAACCCCGAAATTACCAAATGCCCCTTAGACTTACACCATGCCCAACTCACGTGGATGAGAATGGCCAAATACAACGGGCAGATCCAGTGTTTGTATATGTCCCCTTTACTACGACTGATTTATTCAACTGGAAGACTCATAACTCTTCATATACTGACAAACCTCAAGTCATGACAGATTTGGTTACTTCTATTATCCAAACACATAATCCCAACTGGGCCGATTGCCAGCAATTATTATTAACTTTATTTAATTGTGAGGAAAGGACCCGGATTAATCAAGCGGCTATTAAAGCGCTTGAGGAAACAGCCCGTACTCAAAATCAGGCCAATCCAGTTGCGTGGGCTGCAGCCCATTATCCGAATGTCGATCCAAATTGGGACGTGAATGGTGCTGACATGCCCCACCTAAGGGCTTATCGGGAAGCCATAATTGCTGGCATGAAGGCAGGAGGGAAGAAGGCAATTAATATGTCAAAGACGGCTGAGGTGTTGCAAAAGGTTGATGAGTCACCTAATACCTTTTATGAGAGATTATTGGAGTCATATAGGTTGTATACTCCCTTTAATCCAGAGGCTCCTGAGAATTCTAGGATGATTAATTCAGCATTTGTCAGCCAGGCCCAAGGTGATATTAAAAGGAAATTACAAAAATTAGATGGATTTGTAGGGATGTCCATAATACAGCTAATGGAGATTGCAAATAAAGTATATATGAATAGGGAGACGGAGGTAAAGTGGGAGCAAGAACGTAAAATGAGGAAAAAGGCAGATATGCTAGCAGTAGCTATCTCAAGTGTAGAAAGACAGGGAAGGGAAGTAAATAGAGGAGACGAGAATGGGCTGAGCAAGGGACCTCTACGTAGGAATCAATGTGCGTATTGTAGAAAGGAGGGACATTGGAAGAGTGAGTGTCCACAGAGAGAGCAGTATGAAGGTGATAGACAAGGAGAGAGAAGGGTACGAGGAGGGTATAGTGGTAGTTATAGAGGAAGAGGAAGTTTTAGAGGGAATGGTGGGAATAGTAGAGGAAGTGTTCAAGGAGACAGATACTATCCACCCACGCAGAGACCTAGAGAAAGAGAGGATAGAGATTTTGCGGGTCTGGCTGACACTATCATGGAAGACTATTGATACCGACCGGGCTCCATCCCCCTTGGTCAAGCGGAGCCTATGGTCGATGTGGCAATAGGGGGAAAGAGAAGTTCTTTCATGATCGACACAGGTGCTGAATATTCTGTGGTGACTAAGATGGTGGCTCCGCCTTCGGGAAAGACTATAACTGTGATAGGAGCTACTGGGAGAAGTGCAGCTAGACCGGTTCTTAAGAGTCGCACTTGTATTCTGGGAGGCCATGTGGTGAAGCATCAGTTCCTATATATGCCAGAGTGCCCGATTCAACTCTTAGGACGAGATCTATTATCGAAGCTTCAAGCCCAGATAACCTTTTTACCTAATGGATCAACATCTCTGAAGTTTAAGGGGTTACCAGGCATAATGGCGATATCGGTGCCAAGGGAAGAAGAATGGCGCTTCTATTCCATAGTGACAAGTGTTAACCCTAAGAGTGATGAATCCTTATTTGACATTCCAGGAGTATGGGCAGAGAATAATCCACCAGGACTTGCTCGTAATATCCCACCCATACATATTGAACTAAAACTTGGGGCCTATCCTGTGAGCCTATGTCAATATCACATACCCCAAAAGGCTAAGGAAAACATACAAACCTACTTGGATAAGTTCGTAAGGTATGGCATCCTAAAATTCTGTACTTCCCCCTGGAACACTCCATTATTACCTGTTCAAAAACCAGGATCGGACGAATATCGTCCTGTACAGGATTTGAGAGCAGTTAATGATGCAGTAGTTAGTATACACCCAGTTGTACCTGTGACGAGACCAATCTCGCCACATTGCATTGGAGAAGCCTGGTTGCTCGCCTGCTGCCTTTGGACTATGGCCCCCTTTTAAAAGACTTTATTTTTGCCTGCAGAAAAGCTGTATTCGTGCTTTTCTGCCTGGGGTTCAGTAAATTTGTTTGAATGTGTTATACCCCAGATAGGAATCCCATGGAGCCCATTTGTATGAAACTGACTGTAAAGACTTTGGCTCCATGGCGATTAAACTGTATTCGTGTGGTCTGAGCGCCATTCACTTAATAATGTGCGCTCAGACCTGAGCTATCTGGGGATATGTGAAATGTCTGTGTGTTATGTGTAAAATGTGACTTTATGTATTTTAAAGTGTTTTGTGTCTTTTGCAACCATGTGCTTAATGGAGTCTTGTGTGTGTCCTGGGAGATAATTGAATTACTTATCTCCAGGATAGAAGACTCTGAAACTGGTTTGGGCCAGAAAGCCATGCTTCATTTAGTCACAAAGGACTTTTTACTAACTTTTGAACCCCTTGTCTGATTTGTGCCATTTTGAATATGTTGTTCCCCTGAATGGATTGATTGAGAATATGTAATTTTATGTGAATGTGATGTATGGTTTTGGAGTTATGAAAGTTGGGTAGAAAGTATGTTTTAACTGTTTGTATAATTGAGTTTTCCTCTCAGGATAAGGGGAGGGAATATGTGGGATGTAACTGTGATATGATTGGTTGTTTTATCCCTCCCTGTGGGTGGTCCTGTATTTGAAACACTGTAATAAAAACCAGGCTGGGTGTGCCAGCACCAGAGACCACTGCTTGACCCTCAACACGGAGCCTTGTCTCGTTCTTGGGGGGATTCACTGTATGCTGTTAGAGACTGATTGCCAGGAGTGTAAGCTGTTCGTCTGCTTTTCCTGTTCGTCTGCTAGCAGCTATTTGGGAGGTTCCAGTTCAGGAGTTGGAGTGCTATTTTGTATCCAGTTCGTGAGTTTTGGTGTTCTGCAGTAGCTGTGCCTGTATCTCTGGAAAGGGGGCCGATCGCCTAAACGGTTTTTACCCCTTGTGTGCAAAACGGTCCGTTACAGTACCCAATCCCTACAATCTGCTTGCCTTGATACCAGGTGGGGCAACCTACTTCACAGTGTTAGATCTTAAGGATCCTTTCTTTTGCCTTCGAATTGCTGCTGAGAGTCAACATATCTTTGCTTTCCAATGGGAAGATGCTGTTACAGGTTCAAAGCGTCAGATGACCTGGACCAGACTACCTCAAGGGTTCAAGAATTCACCTACCCTATTTGGATCCGCATTAAGCAAGGATTTGCAAGATTTCAAGTCCATTCCAGGAGAATGTGTATTACTTCAATATGTGGATGATCTGTTGATAGCAGCTGTTACTAAAGAGATATGCCAACAAGCCACTTATGATTTGCTTCATATTCTATGGAAAGCAGGATACAAGGTATCAAGGAAGAAAGCACAATTGTGTCAGTCAACTGTTAAATATTTAGGATTCCATATATCCGAAGGTCAAAGAATGATGGGACCTGAAAGAAAAGAAGCAGTGTGTCGGATATCTATACCTAAGAATAGAAGACAAGTGCGAGAATTCTTAGGAGCGTCAGGATTCTGCAGGATAT
This sequence comes from Pelobates cultripes, assembly GCA_933207985.1. Lineage (NCBI taxonomy): Eukaryota > Metazoa > Chordata > Amphibia > Anura > Pelobatidae > Pelobates > Pelobates cultripes. Next base: position 11,490,660 of record OW240925.1, read on the forward strand.
GGATTCCTAATTATGCAATATTGGCGAAACCTCTATACGAAGCTGTGAAAGGAACAGAACATGATCCCTTTTTGTGGACCTCTGAACAACAGAAGGCATTCGAAGATGTTAAGAAAGCACTAATGAGTGCACCAGCCCTAGGTCTACCAGATCATACACGTCCTTTCTACCTGTACGTACATGAGCAAAGAAGAATGGCTGTGGGAGTATTAACTCAATACTTGGGATCATGGCAAAGACCTGTAGCTTACATGTCCAAACAGTTGGATGCAGTGGCCAGTGGTCTTCCACCTTGTCTGCGAGCAGTGGCTGCTGCTGCCTTACTGGTAGCAGAAGCTGACAAGCTCACCTTGGGTCAGGAACTCTACGTGAGAGTACCTCATGCAGTACAGACCCTCTTGGATTATAAGGGAAATCATTGGTTTAGCAACAGTCGAATGACCAAATATCAGGCTATGTTGTGTGAAAATCCAAGAGTACACCTCGAAACTGTCAACAATTTGAATCCAGCTACCCTTCTGCCCCAGACTACTGAAAGTCAACATGATTGTTTGGAGATAATGGATGAAGTGTTTTCAAGCAGGCCTGATCTTCATGATTTTCCCATCCAGAATCCAGACATACAGTATTATACTGATGGTAGTAGTTATGTGAAGGAAGGTGTACGTTATGCAGGATATGCGGTAACTACTATAGATAAGGTGATAGAAGCACGGCCACTGTCAAAAGGGACATCAGCTCAGAAGGCGGAACTGATCGCATTAACCAGGGCTTTGCAATTAGCAGAAGGGTTGAGAGTGAATATCTACACTGATTCGAAGTATGCTTTTCTAACCACCCATGCACATGGAGCATTGAATAAAGAAAGGGGATTGCTCAATTCAGAAGGAAAAGAGATCAAGTATGCGGCTGAAATACTCCAACTGTTAGAGGCGGTATGGGAACCGAAGGAAGTCGGCATTATACACTGTAGAGCACATCTGAGGGGTGATAGTGATGTCATCAAAGGAAATCGCATGGCCGACAACGCAGCAAAACATGTAGCTGAATCTTGGCAAGAGGAATATGTGGGATATGTCGCAGCTCTTGTACCGGCACCTCTGTCTCAATGGACTCCAATATATACAACCCAAGAGATGGAGTGGTTGAAGACTGAAGCTGGGAAATATCTGGAGAATAACTGGTATCAGTTAGAAGATGGAAGAATAGTTATTCCGACATCTCTGGCTATAGAGATTGTTCAAAACTTTCATAATGGTACACATACTGGAAGAGATAGTATGGAAGAATCTCTTAGGAAACATTTCTATATACCAAGGTTATCTAGTCTGACTCAAGCCATAGTTCGGAGATGTGTTTTGTGTGCCCAAAATAATGCAAGACAAGGCCCTGTCAAACCCCCTGGAGTTCAGTATATGGGAGGACTCCCAATGTCAGATTTGCAAATAGATTACACTGTGATGCCTAAATCTGGGGGATATCGTTATTTGTTGGTAGCTGTATGCACCTACTCCGGCTGGGTAGAAGCTTGTCCAACTCGTACAGAAAAGGCAGGAGAAGTTGTACGATTTCTGTTGCGAGAAGTTATACCCAGATATGGACTTCCGTGTTCTATAGGATCAGATAATGGCCCAGCCTTTATTCATCAGTGTTTGCAACAACTAACTCATGTGCTTGGTATCAAGTGGAAACTTCATACAGCATATAGACCTCAGAGTTCTGGAAAGGTGGAAAGGATGAACAGAACAATAAAAACACAGTTGGCTAAAATGTGTCAGGAAACTCAGCTCAAGTGGAATGTCCTTTTGCCAATAGCTCTGTTGCGAATACGTAGTACACCTACCAGAAGGATGAGTTTGTCTCCCTTTGAAATTATGTATGGGCGTCCACCTCCCATACTAAGTAATCTAAGGGGGGACATAAATCAGTTGGGTGAAGGAATTACTTGGCAGCAGGTTGTGGAGTTGGGTAAAACTATGGAGGAGGTGCAGAAATGGGTGCAAGATAGGTTACCTGTGAACATATATCCACCTGTTCATTCCTATCAACCAGGAGATCAAGTGTGGATAAAAGAATGGAATATTGTTCCATTAGGTCCGAAATGGAGAGGTCCTTATGTTGTTCTTTTATCTACCCCAACAGCTGTAAAGGTGGCAGAAGTGACTCCGTGGATTCATCATTCTAGGGTTAAACCAGCATCAGACTCTTGGCAAGCTATCCCGGATCCTGAGAATCCTTGCAAGATCCGGTTGAAGCGTGCAACTCAGTCGGAGTGACAAGGAGATATTGGGACATCTAGAGTAACTATAGAGATCAGCAAAGTAGGTGTTTTGACGGCCATAATAAAGCCTGACCACCTGCCTACGTGTCATAGCCAGAGTGTCTCGAAGGGATCTCTGTGAAGGAAAGTGAGGATCAGAAGAACAACATCCTTGCAGCCCTCACAATCGGGAAGCTGAGAGGCCATCGCACGGTCGAAGAAAAATGAGGATTTCAGGAATAATGTGTTTTATTATGTCTTAGTATTTTTATGATTTTTCAGGAAGGTAGGAGTACAGACATACCGAATTGCGATAGTTGCATTAAGACTACTAAAACAGGTAACCAAATATCCCAAACTCTCATCTAGCACTCACAGTATGAATGTAAGGGATCTGTATCTAAATGTAGATATTTGGATATTGATTATAGTGTGTGCAAGCCAATATCAGGAGAGTCTAAATGTTTCGATCCCCAATTCCAACCCCGTACAATTTGGTTGGTAATTAGGAATAGTAATTCCCAGGGAACTTTGATTAATAGGACTGTGATAAATACCATACATTCTACGGGTGTTCTGCTATTTGATGCATGTAAGGCGATTTCTGGTAGTAGAAAACCTTGGAATGTATGTGGTAATCTTAAATGGGAACGAACTTATGGGTTTAATGATAAATACTTATGTCCCAGTAAAAGATCTACTGATCCTGATTGCCCAAATAGAGATTATAATTTTTGTCCCTATTGGTCTTGTGTAGGGTGGGCAACCTGGGGAAAAACAGTGGATCAAGATATGATTATCCAAAGGTTGCCTACCACGCCATACTGTAAATCTATGGAATGTAATCCGGTCCATATGACCATCTCTAATCCCCAGCATTTTATTGACAAATTTGGAAATATTTTGGGGTTCCAAATATATGTCACAGGAGTAGATCCAGGAACAATAATATATGTAGGTCTTGAAACTGAGACAGTGGCAACTCAAACTCATCAGGTTTTCCATTCCTTTTATGAGGAGATGAGTGTTGAGGATAAAATTCCCCATAATGTTAAGAACCTATTTATTGATTTGACTGAGAGTATTGCGGGTAGTCTTAATGTAACTAATTGCTATGTGTGTGGAGGTACTAATATGGGAGACCAGTGGCCATGGGAGGCAAAGGAAATATGGTACCCTGGCTCTGAGACATATGAACAACAGATACCTTTTCAGTCTGATCATCAAGTAAATATTAGAAGTAAATCGGAATGGCGGTTAAAAACCTCCATTATAGGTCATGTTTGTATAGCCAGGAAAGGGACAATGTATAACACGTCTGTAGGTGAGCTAACTACTATTTCGATAGTCCAGTCATATCCACACTTAATACATTGGAATCCATCCTTGGTACACTCAACATACATCAATGACACCTATAGCACATACGTCCCTGAGTAAGCTAACACTTCCTCTCTCTCCGGCTAACTCTACAAAAATAAAAATAACAAAATAGTTCAATAGTCCAGCATAGTCCAGAAAAATATTATAAGTCTTTCAAGGAGTATAAAGACACCATAAACTTTGTTCCACAATCTTAGACACCATAACATAGCTAAGGGTAGCAATATGGCTGACAACAAGACAATGTCAGCTTCCACATAGTTCTTAATTCTTCTGTTTGCTGGATGTTCACCACAATACTCTGTGCAACACCCCAATTGTTGAAAGGGTAATACAGAAATAGCGGCATTAGACAGCACTGCATCTTCAGGACTTTCCAAGTTAGTTTTATGTCCTCATAAGTAAGCATCTCAGTTTCTTCGGCCAGCATGTTTTTTGACCAAACAGATTTAATTGCAAAAAAAGGTAGGTCAGCCAGAGAGATTGGTGTGTAGTCCCAAATATCAGGCAGCACAAATACTCCAGTACGGTCTCTATAATCATACAAACACAAGGATCAGTACGACATCAATAAATTAATTATCTAGGCTAAACTCAAATTAGAGACTAAAGTTAAACTCTTAACTAGTGTAACATGTACGTCTCTCAGTTTTGTTTATGTCCTTTATAAAATTTTAATACATAATTTCCCTTTAAAAATGCCTTGTATGGATGAGAGAAGTACTCATTCTATATAAATGCTTGTTGAGTACTAAAACACTAACATATACATATTGGTATAATTCCCAATAAAATGCTGTTCTTAAACTTAAACCTTGATTTGATAATCTCAATTAATTACTTTAATAACATTTTGTGGACCCTGATAACATCTTTGGAAACCAAAACCTTTTATAGATCCCGATGTGTGTGATCATGTTTTAATACATGTTGGAACCTCCATACAGTTATCCCACTTAAACAATATATTTTTTTTCAGAACAACTAGGAATGAAATAGGAGAAACAAAATAAATTACTATTGTTCTAAAGTGCTTTGTTTAATACAGGTTTAGGAAGAGTTGTCTTGCTGTGTTGCAAGTGGCCTCTGATAAGGAAGGGACAGCAAACTGTAGACATATGTTATATTAAATGCAAAAGAATAATAAGCGCTCTCTTCTCAGGGGTGAGCAGCAGTTCACCAACAAGGTGTTCCTCTACCTTGTGATAAATAGACAGATAAAATAGAAAGGTGAACAGCGCTAAAAATCAGAAAATGTACATACGTTTTGTAGAAATACTGGCCAGCAGAGTAACTTAAAAAAAAAGAGAAACAAAAATACAAATAATGGTACAGTATGTATGAACGATATAATTCCACAAGAACAAAGGTGTTATATTCACACTCACACTTTGAGGAGCTATATCAGCTCGGTGTTAAGAGCCTGGACGGAATAATCCCCGTCTATGGATTTCTTGAGGTTCAAGACCGTTGGTGAATTTATAGGTGTAAATATTCGTTACATGAAAAACAAGAGTAAAATACACCACATGGTATAGTACGTAAATATAAAATATTGTGAAAAAAAAGTGGATGATCCTACTTACATATACTAGAGCAACGACCTGCTCTAGTTTGGAGAATTTCAGGTGGAATAATCCCCACCTTGGGATATAGTGGACCCAGGTATAGCAGCAAAGCAGTATTGGATAGGAAGGAGGACAAAAGGAATGACTGGATAGTTTTAAAAAAATATATATACTTTAATACAATAAGTAAAAAGTGAATAATAAACTATAAAACCAGTCCTGTTTAAAAGTCCAAAATTCTTCCTCACTTGACGCGTTTCGCCGAAGCTTTCTCAAAAGTGAATGCTTGCTGCTTGGGGTCCTTGATTATATACCTTCTCTGATGATGAAAATCGATTCTGCTGTGCATATTTCCTCATTTCCTGTTTTCAGCAAGATAGCATAGACAGGAAGTTCTCCGGACACCATCTTGGATGTGGGCAATTTGTGGGAAAGTTCAAAAATAGGAATCAAAGGTATACAATAACATAATAACATATTGAATCAGATAAAAACGTGAATAATTACAGATGTGGCCACACATAGAGTATATGATAGTAGAAATCAATTCTACTATGTGTATTTCCTCATTTCCTGTTTTCAGCAAGATGGCACAGACAGGAAGTTCTCCGGACGCCATTTTGGATATGGGCAATTTGTGGAAAGTTCAAAAATAGGAATCAAAAGTATACAATAACATAATAACATATTGAATCAGCTAATAACTTGAATAATTACAGAAATGGATACACATAGAGCATATAAGTGACATAAAAGATATAATAATTAATTACTTGATAGTGTCATAAACGAAACTGTTCCGGCCGCCATTTTAAATATGGGCTAGTGATAGAAATTGAGCTCAAAGAATGCCATATCGAAAAAGAACATACTTTAAATGGAAAGGGGACATGTATATACAGCTAGGGGAAATATAAATAGTATAAAAACACAGTAGTATCTGCATAAAAGGGTGTAAAAGAAATTATAAACACCCATTAAAAATGGGTTATAGAACGAGTGATAAAAAATACATTTTACAAAATGAGTTATAAAAAATGAACCAAATCGAATTCTATATTAAGTCCATTTGGGTGGAGGGTATCTAAACGATAGACCCACTCCATTTCTAACTTGCCTATGTTTCTGGTGGTGTCGCCCCCTCTCCAATGTGGTTTATATTTAGCAATACCCAAAAATTTTAATAGGCTGGGGTCTTTGTTGTGCTGTAAAAAGTGCGCAGATACAGAGTGATTTTTGTAGCCTTTTTCAATATTACGTCAGTGTTCACTAATTCTTACTTTCAATGGCCTTATTGTTCTGCCGACGTATTGTAGTCCACATGGACACTCTAACATGTAGATTACGTTATTACTATTACACGTTAAAATTTCATTAATGTTAAAGAGCTTTTTGTTTCTGTTAGACTTAAACTCTGATGTGCATTTTTCCATTTTGTGTGTTTTTCTACATGATATGCACGTATTACATCTAAAAAAACCTTTATTGATAGTTAAAAAATTGTTTTTTTGTATGTTTTGATTTCTAGTGAAATTATTTGTAAGTTGTAATTTTAGATTAGGTGCACCTCTATATATTATAGTGGGTTTATCTGGTAGGGCTTCACTTAGTATTGGATCCTCTTTAAGTAAATGCCAATTTTTGTTAATAATCTTTTTGATATGTTTGCTTTTATTATTATAGTCGAATATCAAAGGAAGGGTGAATCTGTTGGTTTGAGGGTCCTTAGGTGGTTTTTGGAGCAATAGTGATTCTCTCTGTGTCTCATCTATTGATATTATAGTTTTGTCTATTGTTTTGGGGTTGTAGCCTTTTTGTATGAACTTTTGTTTCATGTTAGTTGCTTGAGTGTGAAATACTGATGCTTCTGAGCAGTTTCTTTTCAGTCTGAGGAATTGGCTTTTGGGTATTCCATTGAGCCATATGGGGTTGTGGCAGCTATCATAGCTGATAAAGGTATTAGTATGTACTTCCTTAAAATGTGTTTTAGTGCAAAGTGTGTTCTCTTTAACATAGAGTTCTAAATCTAAAAAGGTTACTGTATGATTACTAAAAACGGAAGTTAAAATTATACCTTCATTATTCTGGTTTAAGTAATTAATGAAGGATTCCGCTGAAGACATGGGTCCTTCCCATATAAAGAGGAGATCATCGATATAGTGTTCGTCTGGTAGCAGCAATTCGTATGGTTCCTGTTCGTGTATTTGGAGTGCTACCTTATTCCCTTGTATGCAGTTTGAGAGTTTGGAACATTCACTTGTATGCAGTTCGAGTGTTTGGACCATTCCCTTGTATGCAGTTCGAGTGTTTGGAGCATTCCCTTGTATGCCGTTCGGGAGTTTGGAGCATTCACTTGTATTCAGTTCGTGAGTTTTGGTGATTCTACAGTAGCTGTGCCTGTCTCTGAAAGGGGATTATCGTCTAAGCGTTTTTTTCCCTTTTGTGCAAAACGGTCCGTTACAATTGGTGGCAAGCGGCGGGATCGTTCCCACAGACTACAGGACAGCTACAGGCAACACCATTCCGTGGATTTACAATTTGAGGGCAATGCATGTCTGAGTACAGCGACCCTGACATCAACAGAATGGAACCAGCAGTGTCATACGAGGAGGAGGACCTGGATGGCCGGGATGCATTAAGGAAAGGCATCTGGTACCAGGCCCTGGATAATGTACAATACCAGCGGGGCGAGAGTCTCCCCAGTGAAGAGCAGCGGTTGCAGAAGCAAGTGGCCCTGCGGATGCCCTTCCTGGGAGAGCAGCCCCTGGATGAATGGGTGAAGGAATTGGAGCACCGGGTATGGCAGGAGATTTGGCTGGAAGATGCCTACCAGGCGCTCTGGTGGTATGGGGCACAGTACCTGCCCTGGACAGCCGAGCATGACAAGCCAGAGGGAGAGGAGTTTGATGGTCCTGGCTTGTTATGGGAGGCTTTTTCAGAGCCTGAATTTGGGAGCCCTACACAAGCCGGTTCAGTGATCTCTTGGAGTGGAGGGAGAGCAGGTATGACTGGGACGACACTCACAACATTGAGCAAGACCTGGCTCACCTAGCAACCCTGGAGTGGGAACTGGAGCAGGACTACCGAGATCTCTTCCACTCCATTGAGAAGATTCAGCAGGACAGCAAGGTGACAGATCCAGTTCCAGGCCCATTCAGCTGGGAAGACATTGTTGATATTTTCTGGGAAGAACCCCAGGTGGCCGGTAGAGATGGGACCGAGGTCTCTCCACCGGTCCTGCAGGGAATTGGGAGCCCAGTCTCCATTCTCCAGCGGCCGTGTGATTTATTGGGAATTGGGAGCCCAGTCTCCATTCCCCATGGCAGTGTAAAGTGCAGGGAGAGGAGAGCAGCGTCCTCCCTCCCCAGCGGCAGGCTGAGTTACAGGGGGCAGAGGTAGTTGTTCCTGCCCTCCAGCAGCAGAGTGATATGCCGGGAAGGCAGTGTGAAGTACAGGGAGAGGAGAGCAGTGTCCTCCCTCCCCAGCGACAGGCTGAGTTACAGGGGGCAGAGGTAGTTGTTCCTGCCCCCCAGCAGCCAAGTGATATGCCGGGAAGGCAGTGTGAAGTCCAGGGAGAGGAGAGCAGTGTCCTCCCCCCCCAGCAGCAGCGTGATTTTTTTGGGAATTGGGAGCCTAGTCTCCATCCCCCAGCGGCAGTGTTATTTATTGGGATTTGGGAGCCCAGTCTCCATTCCCCAGCGGGAGATACAGCAGGGAATTGGGAGCCCAGTCTCCATTCCCCAGCGGCAGAGTGTCCAGCAGGGAATAGAGAGCCCAGTCTCCTTTCCCCAGCAGCAGGACACTGTATTGGGAGCGGAGACAGTCGGTCTCCCTCCACAGAGGATGAAAGTATGTATGGGAGAGGAGCTTGCTACCACCTCTCCCCAGCTGCGGATCATTAATGGGCAGGGAATAGAGAGCTCAGTCTCCTTTCCCCAGCGGCAGAGTGTTCTATTGGGAGAGGAGCCTGTTACCCCCTCTCCCCAGCGACAGCTTAGAGTATCCAAAGGGGAGACAGTCGGTCTCCCCCTCCAGCAGCAGAGCTGTGCAACAAAAGGGGAGACAGTCGGTCTCCAGCAGCAGAGCGGTGTAACTAAAGGGGAGACAGTCGGTCTCCAGCAACCAGGCTTCAACTAGACTACTCCAGCGGTAGTACTGGCATCAGGGCAGAGTACCGCTGGTCTCTGCCCACTCAGCAACCCACCAAGGCAGCCTATCAGTCCCCCACACAGCTGTGGTGAGGCACCTGGACATGGACAAGATTCTCCCTTACTCAGGTGTAGTAACCAGTTATTGTGGGTGGGCTGTACTGCTGTATCTGTTTTGTGGGTGGGCTGCTGGACTAACAAGGGCACTGACCGGCAGGAGGTCAGATACCCTGTTAGTCTGTTTGGAAAAGGGGAGAGATGTGACGAGACCAATCTCGCCACATTGCATTGGAGAAGCCTGGTTGCTCGCCTGCTGCCTTTGGACTATGGCCCCCTGTTAAAAGACATCTTTTTTACCTGCAGAAAAGCTTCATTCGTGCTTTTCTGCCTGGGGTTCGGTAGTTTTGTTGAATGTGTTATACCCCAGATAGGAATCCCATGGAGCCCATTCGTATGAAACTGACTGTAAAGACTTTGGCTCCATGGCGATTAAACTGTATTTGTGTGGTCTGAGCGCCATTCACTTAATAATGTGCGCTCAGACCTGAGCTATCTGGGGATATGTTACATGTCTGTGTTTTATGTATAAATGTTACTTTATGTATTTTAAAGTGATAGTCTGTCTTTGTGTCCCCACATGTGTAATGGAGTTTTGCCTTTGTCCTGGGAGATAATTGAATTACTTCTCCAGGGCAGAGGGGAGGAAGCCAGGATGCATTGTGGGGATGTTTTACTTCTGTATGTCTGTAATTGGTACATGTCTGTCTTTTGTTACAGTCTTCCATCTGGTCCCCTAGGGGAGTGTCCACCAGGTGGGAGACCTGCATAAATACTGGGCAGGTAGCCCTCATTAAACAGACCACTGCTTGACCCTCAACACGGAGCCTTGTCTCGTCTTTGGGGGGATTTACTGTATGCTGCTAAGGACTGATTGCCAGGAGTGTAAGCCGCTTGGGAGCTTTTCCTGTTCGTCTGGTAGCAGCAATTCGTATGGTTCCTGTTCGTGTATTTGGAGTGCTACCTTATTCCCTTGTATGCCGTTCGGGAGTTTGGAGCATTCACTTGTATGCAGTTCGAGAGTTTGGAGCATTCACTTGTATGCAGTTCGAGTGTTTGGACCATTCCCTTGTATGCAGTTCGAGTGTTTGGACCATTCCCTTGTATGCCGTTCGGGAGTTTGGAGAATTCACTTGTATTCAGTTTGTGAGTTTTGGTGATTCTACAGTAGCTGTGCCTGTCTCTGAAAGGGGATTATCGTCTAAGCAGTTTTTTTTCCCTTTTGTGCAAAACGGTCCGTTATAGTCTGCAAAGCCCGATTCCCCAACTTTGCAAGCCCATTCCTTCAGTGAGCAAGCCTGATCATCTGCAAAGCCTGATTCCCCAACTTTGCAAACCCATTCCTTCAGTGAGCAAGCCTGATCGTCTGCAAAGCCTGATTCCCCAACTTTGCAAGCCCATTCCTTCAGTGAGCAAGCCTGATCGTCTGCAAAGCATGATTCCTCAACTTTGCAAGCCCATTCCTTCAGTGAGCAAGCCTGATCGTCTGCAAAGGTAGCCTTTCTGGAAGACCACACTACGACTCTATCCTGCACACCTTCATTTATTTTTAACTTAACCACCCTGTACATTTATTTTATTTTTATTTAATATATCCTGTGTACATTGTATATTTTCTTGTATTTATATCTTGTATGTTATGCTAGCCCTGTCTGTAATTGTTTTATTCACCTATATGCATTCCTCTATTTTTCCCCTCTTATTTGTGCCTGACCTCTGACCCCTCACTTTTCTTATTGATATGTTTGTTTTTATTTGAATATCCATCTCTTCATCTCTGTACCTAGATACATTTCCCCCTCCCTTACCTTTATTGCAAGCTCTTTGACCCTCACATCTCTTTATTCAACAGCCTGATTCCCCAACTTTGCAAGCCCATTCCTTCAGTGAGCAAGCCTGATGCACACCCTCCCCATACCATCCCACCCCATGCTCATCATTACATTTATAGATTGTCTGTCACACCTACATTTTAGTTAGGTTAAAAAAATTAAAAAAAGAACCTGCCTCTTAGTACACTCCTGCACTTTTTTTAAACCATAAAACACATTTTTTTCCTACCTTCACCTGCTCTTGACATTCCAATTATCTCCAATTTTCATTTTTCACAATTTAGCAATGATCTGTTTTCTCTTCCTCTTTATTTCCTCAGTCTCCCTCTGTATAAAAATCTCTCCTTACATCCACTTCACTCATCCCCTATCCACATTTACATTTGCCCTTCTCTGCTACACTCCCCCCTTCTCTCATCTCATGCCTTACACTCATTTCTCTACTCTCTCACTCCAACCCACAATCGATCTCATCCTAGACCCCATGCATACAAAACCCATTCACACCTCCTGTCACTTTCTCTCCTCCTACTTCTAGCAGCTGGTGATGTCTCAACCAATCCAGGGCCCTTCACCTTCTCTACACACACTAAGACAACCAGAAACCCCACAAACCTCATCACAATACCCTGCCCTTTACCCTCACTTACCAATATTCATTGTGCACTCTGGAATGCCCGCTCCATCTGCAGTAATTTAAAATTAACAACCATACACGACTTTTTAATCTCAAACTCACTCACACTGCTTGCACTTACAGAGACCTGGCTGTCCCCCTCTGATAGCCCTACTCCTGCTTCTTTATGTTTTGGTGGGCTACAATTCTCTCACACTCCCAGACTCAACTGTAAAGGAGGCGGTGTAGGCATCCTTCTCTCCCCTCAATGTACCTTTCAACCAATCATAACTCCCCCTGCCCTATCCTTTTCTTCTTTTGAAGTTCACACTGTCCGCCTATTTAAACCCACTCCTTTAAGAATTGCTATCATCTACCGCCCCCCCCCGGTTATCCTAGACTATTCATTGAGCACTTTTCTTCCTGGCTTCCCCACTTCCTCTCATCTAGCACTCCTTCCCTTATACTTGGGGATTTCAATATTCCAATCAATAACCCCAATTGCACTGATGCCTCTTGTCTGCTCTCTGTAACCTCCTCCTTTGGCCTTACGCAATGGTCCAATTTAGCAACCCATACAGCAGGAAACACTCTTGATCTTGCCTTCACCAACTTCTGTACTGCCTCTAATCTCTCCAATATTCCTTTTCCTCTATCTGACCACTATCTGCTTACTTTTTTCATTGGCATACCTAAGACCCAATTGACACCACCATCTTAACATCACTCTCACAGAAACCTCCAATGTCTTGACCTAGAGCATTTCTCCACTAATCTCCAAACTCTCCTTTTACCTATCTCAAACCTCACCTGTCCTAGTTCTGCAACCTCCTTCTACAATTCCACCCTCTCCTCTCAACTAGACATCATGGCACCTTGTACATTTAAACGCCGCAGGCCCCCCCAACAACAACCCTGGCACACCAAGCTCACTCGATACCTCCAAAAATGCTCCAGAACTGCTGAATGCTGTTGGAGAAAGTCTCACTGTGCATCTGACTTTCTCCACTATAAATTTATGCTGAGCTCATACAGCTTGGCTCTTTCCTCTGCAAAAGTTAATTACTTCAATACCCTCATAACCACACTCTCCCGCGAACCCAAACGACTATTTCACACATTTAACTCTCTTCTTCGCCCTGCTGTTCCTCCCACCTACTAACTTGACCGCCTCAGACTTTGCAACTCACTTCACTGACAAGATCTCTACAATCAGAGAAGAGATCTCTCATCTTTCTTCTTCCCCTTACAATACTTCCCCTAACTTCACTCCCTCTGCTGTTCTATGTTCATTCGCACCCGCTACATTGGAAGAGGTTTCTCCTCTGCTCCAGTCCTCCCGCCCCACCACCTGCTCCCTAGATCCAATTCCCTCGCATCTCATCCCTACTCTGTCTTCTTCTCTTTCTCCACCTCTCACTAAAATTCTCAATCTCTCTCTCTCCTCTGGTATATTTCCATCGCCCTTCAAACATGCAACTGTAACCCCAATTCTAAAGAAGCCCAATCTTGACCCTAACTCCCCATCCAACTATCGTCCTATCTCGCTACTGCCTTTTGCATCCAAGATCCTTGAAAAAATTGTGTATGTGAGATTGACAGACTTCCTCGAGTCCAACTCTCTGCTAGACCCGCTTCAGTCTGGTTTCCGCGCTAAGCACTCTGTGGAAACGGCACTGACCAAAGTATCCAATGATCTACTCGCTGCAAAATCTTGTGGTCACTACTCTATCCTAATTCTCCTTGACCTGTCTGCGGCTTTTGACACTGTTGATCATCAACAGCTTCTTCTCATCCTCAGCAATATCGGTCTACAAGATATTGCTCTCTCCTGGTGCTCCTCCTACCTCTCCCAGCGCTCTTTCAGTGTTTCTTTCTCTGGCTCTGCTTCTTCTCCCCAACTCCTCTCTGTTGGTGTCCCCCAAGGTTCAGTCCTTTGGTCCCCTACTGTTCTCCATCTATACTGCCTCCCTTGGTAAACTCATTAGCTCCTTTGGCTTCCAATATCATTTCTATGCAGATGACACGCAAATCTACCTGTCCTCTCCTGATCTCTCCCGTCCCTCTTGACTAGTGTCTCTGACTGCCTCTCTGCTATTTCTAACTGGATGGCTGCCCACTTCCTTAAACTAAACTTGACCAAAACTGAAATTCTGGTCTTTCCTCCTTCAAGTGTTGTTACTCCTGTGTCTGTCTCCCTCCAAGTCAATGGTGCTACCATCAGCTCCACCACGCAGGCTCGCTGCCTAGGTGTTCTCTTTGACTCCGACCTCTCCTTCAAGCCTCATGTTCACTCTATCGCCAAATCCTGTCATTTCCATCTCAAAAATATTGTGCGCATCTGCCCCTACTTAACGCCAGATGCGACTAAGGTGTTGGTCCATTCCACTGTCCTTTCTCGCCTTGACTACTGTAATCCGCTTCTCAGTGGTCTTACGTGCTCCCAACTTGCGCCATTACAGTCCATGATGAATGCGGCGGCGAGGCTCATCTTCCTGTCCGCCCGCACCTCCCATGCCTCACCCTTCTGTCAGTCCCTACATTGGCTTCCTATAAAATATAGAGCTCAATTTAAAATTCTGGTTCTTGCTTTTAAATCTGCTGCTCCCACATATCTATCCTCCCTTATACACAAGTATGTCCCGTTTAGGCCCTTACGATCTGCTGAAGACTTACGTCTATCTTCTGTCCGTACTCCCACCTCTGATGCTCGCCTTCAAGATTTCTCGAGGGATGCACCGTTCCTGTGGAACTCGCTTCACTCCTCCGTTAGATGCTCACCCAGTCTTCACTCCTTCAAAAAATAGTTAAAAACCCACTTCTTCATAAAAGCGTATCAATTAAACTGTTAATAGGTCCTGACTGATTCCTCTTCTGCAACTGTCACTAGTCTAATACTATCCTTACCTTTTTGTGTCATTTTACCCCACTCCCTCTAGCATGTAAGCTCATTGAGCAGGGCCCTCAACCCCTCTGTTCCTGTGTGTCCATCTTGCCTGGTTACAACTACATGTCTGTTCGTCCACCCATTGTAAAGCGCTGCGGAATTTGACGGCGCTCTATAATTAATAATAATAATAATAATAATAATAATAATAATAATAACAACTGCACCCTTGGAGAGTTGATAACAGTTCTTCATTGTAATTTTTTTCCCAAATGCCTACAAAAAGTAAGTTAAGCTATTGGAAATCATTTTATGTGAACTAATAAATGCAACTACAATTATAGTGTAAAGTTGCCCTGTTAACTAAATATTG
>OW240925.1:11508362-11560487 GCA_933207985.1 Pelobates cultripes
GCATATTTGTATTGATAGTTTTATGTGTGGGTGTATATGCAGGGCCATATTTGTATGTAGTTCGTGTGGATACAGGTGCATATATATGGAGCAGGTCAATGTGTTTAAATGTAGGGACGTGTGTGTGTGTGGAGAGTCTGTGTGTGTGAATGCAGGGATGTGTCTGGAGGTTTGATGAGCGTAAAGGAGCAGAAGTGTGTAGTGGGTCAAAGTGTTCTTGTGTATGGTGGACACTGACTCTCTGCGTGAATGAAGTTGTCAATTTGTATCCCTCATTGTCTGTAGTCCATTTCCATCTGCAATAGCTAGTAGCCCTTTACTGCCCCATAGTTTGTAGTCTGTTTTTTCCCTCCTATTTCCCATAGGTAGAAGAAGCCTAGTCTTTGCCCTCTCTAGTTAGTAGCCCATTCCCTTCCCCCCCATAGTTAATAGCCTATGTTCCTCTTCTTCCCCTATAGATAGTACCCAATCCCTCCCATAGAAGTAACCTACTCACCTCTTCTCCCCCGTAGATAGTACTATATTCTCCTCCTAGTACTCAATTTTCCTCCTAACCCCACAGATAGTATACATTCTACCCCCAACTCCGCCTCCCCATAGAAAGTGCCCCAATCCCTCCCCCCCAGGGCCGTCTTTAATTTAGATTGGACCCTGGGCGAGCATTTACTTGGGCCCCCTGACTACGTCTAGATACACACAAATACACTACCTGACACACATGCAGATACACACTGACCACATATAGATACACACAAGAACATACAGATACACACAGATTACATATAGATACACTGACACACACATAGACACACACACAGATACAAACACTGACATACATGCAGATACAAAGGTACACACACTGACTACTTATAGATACACCAACACACACACAGACAGACACACAGATACACAACCTGACACACATGCAGATATACAGATACAAACACTGACGCATACAGATACACACACACAAATACAAATGGACAACATACAGATACAGAGACACATTCTGACAGCCGTACTGACACAGACTCACACATAGACAACTATACTGAAAGACATATACACTGATGGACTCTCACACACACAGACATACAGATACACTGACAGACATACTGGCACATATACACACAGACAGACGGACATACTGAAACTCACGTACACACAGACATTGACAGACATATTGACAAACACAGACATACAGAACCACACTGACAGACTCACACAGACATACTGACACACTGACAGACATACACACATTCTGGCACACACACACAGACAGACTGAAACACACATAGACACAGACACTGACAGATATACACACATACAGACATTTTGAAACTCACAGCCAGCCATACTGAAACACACATACATACTGAACCACACAGACACTGACAGACTCACACACACACACAGACATACTGACACACTGATAGACATTCTGGCACACAGACAGACAGACATGCTGAAACACACATACACACATACAAACAGACATGCTGAAACACACAAACACACTGAACCACACAGACACTGACAGACTTACACACACACAGACATACAGATACACTGACAGACTTGCACTCATGCAAAATTTGATAACCACCCTCCAGTTTCTTACCTTTTCCTGGAGGGTGGCTTCCCTGGGGTCCAGTGGGCTGGCTGGGGTGGCTGGGAGTTAAGCTCTCCCGGCCTGGCCCCCTCTGGAACAGCTGGTCCGCCTTCCTCCCGCGCGGCTCCTGTTTCTGTGGGAGGAAGTGACGCGCGGCTGTAACTTCCTCCCAGTGCTGCCGAAAAGCAAGGGCCCGGTCGTGCTCTGTGGCGCTTTAACAGCGCGACCGGGCCCTTGCTTTTCGGGCAGAGGGCAAACAGGGCAGTTACCTCGGGCCCCCCAGCAGGGACAGGGCCCGGGGCAGCTGCCCCGTTTGCCCCGCGTTAAAGACAGACCTGCTCCCCCCATAGAAAGTGCCCCAATCCCTCCCCCTCATAGACAGTGCCCCAATCCCTCCCCCCCATAGATAGTGCCCCAATCCCTCCACCCCCATAGATAGTGCCCCAATCCCTCCCCCCATAGATAGTGTGCCCCAATCCCTCCCCCATAGATAGTGCCCCAAATCCCTCCCCTCATAGATAGCTCTTCCCCACTTCTATTATACAGAGCCACATGTTTGCCATCAGCGTATAGATAGCTCAGCATTATTAGACAGAGTAACATGTTTATTATCAGCGTGATAGATACCATATAGATAGTGCCCCATCCTCCCTCAGATAGTTCCCCAATCCTCCCCCTCATAGATAGTGCCCCAACCTCCCCTATAGATAGTGCCCCAATCCCTCCCCCCCATAAATAGTGTCACAATCCCTCCCCCCCATAGATAGTGCCCCTTTACTCCTACCTGTACTTCAAGTCAGGATGCCGACAGGGCAGCTCAGCTCAGTAGTGATGGATGGTCTACACAAGCAGGGAAAGGATGCCGCCGGCCGCCGCTTTGCTGCGCAGTGTAGAGCCGCCGCCGGATATGACGTCATATGCCGCTCACATCCGGCGGCTGGTGAAGGAAAAATCTTTGCACTCGCGGCTCTAATTTCTGACAATCAGCTGCAGAAGCACAGCCACGGCCTGCTATGCAGCCGCGGAAGGACAAACGGGAAATAAATATTTTCCAGTCTTGTGGGTGCAGCCACATGTCAAAGTGGCCCCAGGGTCGGCGGCCTACCGGGAAATATCACGGTATCCCGGTAGGCCAGTCCGGCCCTGTAGATCCTCAGTATTATTATACAGAGCCACATGTTTATTATTAGTGTATAGATACTCAGAATTATTATACAGAGCCACATGTTTATTATCAGCGTGTAGATACTCAGTATTATAATACAGAGCAACATGTTTATTATCAGTGTATAGATACTCAGTATTATTATACAGAGCAACATGTTTATTATCAGCGTATAGATACTCAGTATTATTATACAGAGCGACATGTTTATTATCAGCGTATAGATATTATATATTATTATTATACAGAGCAACATGTTTATTATCAGCGTATAGATACTCAGTATTATTATACAGAGCGACATGTTTATTATCAGCGTATATATACTCGATATCATTATGCAGAGCGACATGTTTATTATCAGTGTATAGATATTCAATATCATTATACAGAGCGACATGTTTATTTTCTGTGTATAGATACTCAGTGTTATTATACAGAGCAACATGTTTATTATCAGTGTATAGATACTCATTATTATTATACAGAGTGACATGTTTATTATCAGCGTATAGATAGTCAGGATTATTATATAGAGCCACATGTTTATTATCAGTGTATAGATAATCCGTATTATACAGAGCGACATGTTTATTATCAGTGTATAGATACTCAGTATTATTTTACAGAGTGACATGTTTATTATCACCATATAGATACTCAAGATTATTATACAGAGCGACATATTTATTATCAGCGTATACATACTCAGTATTATTAAACAGAGCAACATGTTTATTATCAGCGTACAGATACTCCGTATTATACAGAGTGACATGATTATTATCAGCGTATAGATACTCAGTATTATTATACAGAGTGACATGTTTATTATCAGTGTATAGATACTCAGTATTATTATACAGAGCGACATGTTTATTATCAGCGTATAGATACTCCGTATTATTATACAGAGCGACATGTTTATTATCAGCGTATAGATACTCAGTATTATTATACAGAGCGACATGTTTATTATCAGAGTATAGATACTCAGTATTATTATACAGAGCGACATGTTTATTATCAGCGTATAGATACTCAGTATTATTATACAGAGCTACATGTTTATTATCAGTGTATAGATACTCAGTATTATTATACAGAGCTACATGTTTATTATCAGTGTATAGATACTCAGTATTATTATACAGTGACATGTTTATTATCAGTGTATAGATACTCAGTATTATTATACAGTGACATGTTTATTATCAGTGTATAGATACTCAGTATTATTATACAGAGCCACATGTTTATTATCAACGTATAGATACTCAGTTTTATTATACAGGGCGACATATTTATTATTAGTTTATAAATACTCACAATTATTATGTGGATACTGTGGTGTATACCAGCAGTCCCCTCTAGGGGAACTTTGCACAAAGCATAGTTTGTCCCTAGCCAGCTCCTGTAGTAAGTGTGCAAGGCATGCTGGGATGGATACACCCCCTAGATTTGCTCTCTCTTCCCAGTGTGTGCATGGAGTTCGGCCATGTTGGGTGTATGTTACAGCAGGAATGTGGATATCAACAAAGGGATCGGACATAATATGTGACTTGTGATCAATAAATCCTGGCTGATTAATAGACGGTATGTTATTGTAAGTCAGCTATCATCAAACATAACAGGTACTCGGTATCATTATACAGAGCGACATGCTTATTATCAGCGTATAGATACTCAGTATTATTATACAGAGCGACATGTTTATTATCAGTGTATAGATACTCAGTATTATTATACAGAGCGACATGTTTATTATCAGCGTATAGATACTCAGTATTATTATACAGAGTGACATGTTTATTATCAGCCTATAGATACTCAGTATTATTATACAGAGCGATATGTTTATTATCAGCGTATAGATACTCAGTATTATTATACAGAGTGAAATGTTTATTATCAGCGTATAGATACTCTGTATTATTATACAGAGTGACATGCTTATTATCAGTGTATAGATACTCTGTATTATTATACAGAGCGATATGTTTATTATCAGCGTATAGATACTCAGTATTATTATACAGAGTGAAATGTTTATTATCAGCGTATAGATACTCTGTATTATTATACAGAGTGACATGCTTATTATCAGTGTATAGATACTCTGTATTATTATACAGAGCGATATGTTTATTATCAGCGTATAGATACTCAGTATTATTATACAGAGTGAAATGTTTATTATCAGCGTATAGATACTCAGTATTATTATACAGAGCGACATGTTTATTATCAGAGTATAGATACTCAGTATTATTATACAGAGCGACATGTTTATTATCAGCGTATAGATACTCAGTATTATAATACAGAGCGACATGTTTATTATCAGTGTATAGATACTCAGTATTATTATACAGAGCGACATGTTTATTATCAGCGTATATATACTCGATATCATTATGCAGAGCGACATGTTTATTATCAGTGTATAGATATTCAATATCATTATACAGAGCGACATGTTTATTTTCTGCGTATAGATACTCAGTGTTATTATACAGAGCAACATGTTTATTATCAGTGTATAGATACTCAGTATTATTATACAGAGTGACATGTTTATTATCAGCGTATAGATACTCAGGATTATTATATAGAGCCACATGTTTATTATCAGTGTATAGATAATCCGTATTATACAGAGCGACATGTTTATTATCAGTGTATAGATACTCAGTATTATTATACAGAGCCACATGTTTATTATCAACGTATAGATACTCAGTTTTATTATACAGGGCGACATATTTATTATTAGTTTATAAATACTCACAATTATTATGTGGATACTGTGGTGTATACCAGCAGTCCCCTCTAGGGGAACTTTGCACAAAGCATAGTTTGTCCCTAGCCAGCTCCTGTAGTAAGTGTGCAAGGCATGCTGGGATGGATACACCCCCTAGATTTGCTCTCTCTTCCCAGTGTGTGCATGGAGTTCGGCCATGTTGGGTGTATGTTACAGCAGGAATGTGGATATCAACAAAGGGATCGGACATAATATGTGACTTGTGATCAATAAATCCTGGCTGATTAATAGACGGTATGTTATTGTAAGTCAGCTGTCCTCACACATAACAGGTACTGGGCATCATTATACAGAGCGACATGTTTATTATCAGCGTATAGATACTCAGTATTATACAGAGTGACATGATTATTATCAGCGTATAGATACTCAGTATTATTATACAGAGCGACATGTTTATTATCAGTGTATAGATACTCGGTATTATTATACAGAGCAACATGTTTATTATCAGCGTATAGATACTCAGTATTATTATACACAGCGACATGTTTATTATCAGCGTATAGATACTCAGTATTATTATACAGAGCGACATGTTTATTATCAGCGTATAGCTACTCAGTATTATTATACAGAGCGACATGGTTATTATCAGCGTATAGATACTCAGTATTATTATACAGTGACATGTTTATTATCAGCGTATAGATACTCAGTATTATTATACAGAGCGACATGTTTATTATCAGCGTATAGATACTCCGTATTATTATACAGCAACATGTTTATTATCAGCGTATAGATACTCAGTATTATTATACAGAGCGACATGTTTATTATCAGCGTATAGATACTCGGTATTATTATACAGAGCGACATGTTAATTATCAGCGTATAGATACTCAGTATTATTATACAGAGCAACATGTTTATTATCAGCGTATAGATACTCAGTATTATTATACACAGCGTATAGATACTCAGTATTATACAGAGCCACATGTTTATTATCAGTGTAGAGATACTCAGTATTATTATACAGAGCCACATGTTTATTATCCGCATATAGATACTCAGTATTATACAGAGCGACATGTTTATTATCAGTGTATAGATACTCAGTATTATTATTCAGCGCGACATGTTTATTATCTGTGTATAGATACTCGGATTTATTATACAGGGCTACATATTTATTATTAGTTTATAAATACTCACAATTATTATGTGGATACTGTGGTGTATACCAGCAGTCCCCTCTAGGGGAATTTTGCACAAAGCATGGATTTTTCCTAGCCAGCTCCTGTAGTAAGGGTGCAAGGCATGCTGGGATGGATATGATGTAGATTAATTTAGAAATAAACAAAAATGTTTAAAAGTCTATCTGTTCCTGTCCAAATCTGAGATGAATAAATTGCGTATACGCAGAAGTAAGTTCACACTGACACATGCAGTTCAGGTTAAAAACACTTCAGGAAATTTATTAGCATCTAGTTAAAAAGCGGGCACGCAGGCCTTTTTATATGCAAAATGACATCATCATTGAATATCAGATAATAACAAATAAACATCATTAATTGGGTTAAATGTTAAGTGGCTATGTCAGTGTCCACCCATTAATATTATTAATTGGCTCAGAGATTTGAGTGACTAGTGAGGCACCCTCCCGTCATGGGATGTCATTGCTCTTTAGCACGAGGCTTACTCGGTGGAAAGGGGGGGCTTGGGCATCATTTTACGTAGTTAGTGATGTCAGTCTCGTGGTCTGGTCCAAGGTTCTTTTATGAATAGAACATTTCATTTTGTCGCTGTTCTCCTGGCCTTGGATTATACTATGTTGCAAGTCAACGGAGATCCGCTAACTCCGGGGCTAGTTATGTCCTTAGAGAGAGAAAATACAATCTCTTATTCATTATATTGAATACTGTCATGTAAGGTGAACAAAATGGAGAGTTCTGTCACAGTGTGAGATTAAAAATGGAGTTAGTACAATTATTCAATACAAGTTCAGTAAAGATTTTAATAATTCTACATCAGTCCCCCCTATGAAATGTTAGATTCTAAAAGATAAACTTTATTTGTTAGTATCAGAAGACGTGTTCGCCCAAAGGCATAGAAACCCTGTGAAGTAACGGTTCTTAAAGTCTTCTTAGTTCTTCAGAGGGACATCATAAAATAGACAAGCTTACATTACCATGTGGACCTGTGTTATCTGGAGTATAGGCACAACAAGTCATGTTGACAGGTAAACGTTGTTGGTTGCAATAGATATAATAAATGCAAATCAAAATATTATTATTAGCAGTGACGGTTTGGAAAATGGACTCAAACTTTCTTTTAACTGCAAAATCATCTGGTACCCCCCTTGGCACACCTATGGCATCAATATATATATATATATATATCAAACTTCCCTTTAGAGGGGTGCTCCTCTTTGTGTTCTGAAGCATGAATGTGGTGTGTCAAGAGTACCTTGTCATGTTTTATGTGTATGGACATAATAACCTTGGCTAGGGCACATTCGCTTATTCACCATAGTATTAAACCTGTCCTACACTACATCAGTGTAGGTGGACTCGGATCATTTAGTCAATATTAATATCACCACAAACTCAGGATGGGCAAATAATCCTGAGGAAGCTTGGCGTTTGGATCTCTTTATCTTCACGAGGTCTCCTTTTGGGGTCCTCGGCTTTCCATCGATGGCAGGTGGTCAGGCATTATTATGGCCATCAACCACCTACTTGTTGATATCTTTAAATTTGTTTTTGTCTTTTAACAGGTAATTTTTCCATTAGAGTCAAAAGTTTGTCAAGATCAACAAATGTTACTTCCCATGTTGCAGAGAGAGTCTTGAATCTGGAACAGTGAATCCACTGAGTGATCTCTGCAACTTTCACAATGCACTATTGGGTATATGGTCTTGGTTGTCACATTGATGACCGACTAGGCCTCTGGCCATCCTGGCAAAATGTCTATTATGACTAGTGCATATTTGAACCAGCAACTCTTTGGCACCTGGATATAGTCACTTGGATTCTTGAAAGAGATAGTGAGAGTTAGCTAGGTGCTTAGAATTCTCTTCCTCTTCTGCCTGAGCTGTCCTTGGCACAAATGACACAGGATCGGCAGTAACTGTTGATTAGAGGAGTAATTCTAGGTGCTTCAGAAAATTTATTGATCAAAGTGTTCATGAGGGTCTTGGATAGGTATAAAAAAAAAAAAAAAAAAACTCCATGGGCCCACTGCCCAGTACATGTTTTTCCAGTAAACAGAACTTAAGAGTGTTGGAGTACAGCTCGTCTTTAAGTCTTTAAGGGTTGCCCCTTTCTGTTTCCAGCTTTGTATTTCTTCAGGATCAGCAGCTGCTTGTCATTCTTTCAGGATCTTGAGATCCGTGGATAGGATCTTCATGGTAAATATCGAAGTTTCTTCAGCGGACACTCTTCTGTCCACTTTCCTTAGTGCACTTGCAGCTTGTTAGGCAAGGCCACTTCTTCAGCAGGAGTAGTAGGGCATCCACCAATTTCTTAATAGCCGTGCTATGCTTAACTGGCGTGCCAGTCGCTGTGTGAAATCTTCTTGTCTTCCAGATTAACATTTTGCATGCCACTGAGAAGGCTGTCAATTTGGTGTCTTGAGCAGATGTGGGTGAGGAAAGTAAAGATGCTTGACGTACCTGATCTTCTGTAGCAACAGCAAATCCAGTATGGTACCTTTCCTCTTCATCCGCAAACAGAGTGGAGTCAGGATCTGGCAAAGCTACTGCATGCCTTGTTGAGAGGTGTCTTGTTTCTTCTTTCATCTGTTCAAAGCAACCATGAGGAGTAGTAGAAGAGATATCCTCACCTATTTCTGTGTGAGATTGAGGGTATTTGTCTTTCCATTTACAGTTCTCTTGCTGCCCCCCCCTCTGTAGAGAGCTGATATCGATTTTTAGTGTTTCATGTTTTATTGAGTCAGGTTCCTTTTATGAGATTTCTGGGGACTTAGTGAAGAAAACATGAGGGGCAGCCACCTCCCAGTGATGATACAGGTGTCTTACTTCCATGGGAATCTGGGTCAGGACCGCACTATTTCCTTGAGAGTGCCCAAAACAGTCTGAATAATAATTTTTTTTTTTTTTTTTGTTAGTGTGGTATTCCCCCCTGGGAAGTGGCGGAAGAGGGGCCAGAGCAACTTTTTTTTTTTTTTTTCAAAATATAATGTTGTCAGGTAGGGGACAAGGTGGAGTAGAGAGAGGAGTAGGAGGAGGAGAAGGTGGAGTAGGAGGGAGGAGTAGGAGGAGTAGAAGGTGAAGTAGAGGGAGGAGTAGGAGGAGGAGAAGGTGGAGTAGAGGGAGGAGAAGGTGGAGTAGAAGGTGAAGTAGAGGGAGGAGTAGGAGGAGGAGAAGGTGGAGTAGAGGGAGGAGAAGGTGGAGTAGAAGGAGGAATAGGAGGAGTAGGATTGAATAAGAGGAGGAGGGAGGAGTAGGAGGAGGAGAAGGTGGAGTAGGAGGAGGGGAAGGTGGAGTGGGAGGGAGGAATAGGAGGAGTGGAAGGTGAAGTAGAGGGAGGAGTAGGAGGAGGAGAAGGTGGAGTAGAGGAGAGGAGAAAGAGGAGGAGAAGGAGGAGGAGAGAGAAGTAGAAGGAGGAGAAGGTGGAGTAGGAGGAGGAGTAGGAGTAGGCAGGGGTGGGCAGGTAAGGGAGCAGACAGGTCTCTCTGGAGGCGTGGGTATGTAGCAGTGGAGGATACATCAGAAATCAGAATTAAGTAGAAATTCAATGGAGGCTGCAAATAGCACATGTACAACAACTGTTAACTGGTGTTGCAGTGTAAGCATGCAGAAGCCAAACACAGAAATATTGGACACAGGTCTTCAGGAAGTAACAGGCCTTTATTCACATTACCGATCGGGTCTCAGATGAACTCCTGTTCCAACATTCTGAGAGACCAACACATAGTGTACATTCCTTATATAGCACTATAACTCCTCCCATTAATAGCTACACCCACATATACCTTTAACCAATCAATGAGCAGAATATAGACTTGTACATCTAGTCAAACCACATGGCTCATCCAAGAAAAAGGAAATAAGTGCAATTTCAGTTCCTGCATTCCTGCACATGCTCAGTACACTGATGACAGTATCCTAGCTACATGTAGCTAACCAACTGACACAACACACACATATGCCACATGGAGATTTT
This sequence comes from Pelobates cultripes, assembly GCA_933207985.1. NCBI lineage: Eukaryota > Metazoa > Chordata > Amphibia > Anura > Pelobatidae > Pelobates > Pelobates cultripes. Next base: position 11,519,099 of record OW240925.1, read on the forward strand.
GGCCTACTAAATTTTGACCATGCTTGAATCCCATCACATTCCCCCCTTTTGATGCCTCTGATATAACATTATTCCAGATGCATCACCAATAACAGTTTTACCTACATCTCTCAAGTAGCCATTGAACCAGAGTAGACCTTGTAAGCATCTTAAAAACTCCTTCAACATTCTTCATCCTGAATATATTCTCTTCGGGCTAGGGGATCATATCTTCCAGACAGCCATTACATGAGCCGCTGTCTTTCTCTCTATAGTACTCTCTATAATGCTACGTAGGGACCTTACCACTAGTGGAATTAGACAGGGCAGGAGGAGGCACAAAAAAAAAAAAAAAAAATTCTACTCCTCCTACTAATGTCTTAATTCCTCCAAGCTGCTCATACCAACTTCCAAACCAACTACTTAGGTTATACCCATTCCAGACCTGAGTAGGTACATGCTCAAATTTAACCATGTGGCTTGTAAGTTCAGCCACTGCCTGCCCTTCATCATCTATGTGCAGACAACAGTTACTTAGATTAAACTTTCCGCATACACCTCCTTCTACTGCTAGTAAGTAATCAAGGGCTAGCCTATTCTGGTATATGGCTGATCACATCTTGGTATTTTGCTTAGCTAGAAGATTAAGCACTTGAGCTGTCTCATTAGTAATAATCTCAACTACCGCCTGTAGTCTAATAATGCGGTTGAGCATATATAATCGGAGTTCTATATCCATAAGTGCCATCTTCTGCCCAAGTAGCAGGTCCATAATAATTAATAATACGTTGAGGGGGCCACTCATTATCTTCCCAGCTACCTATATTCAAGGATGCTCTCTCCCTTTTATGATTTACATCGTAAACCTTAACTCCCAAGGTCTCTCCTGTTTCGATTGGCAACAAGAAGAAGGATGGCTTTGGCATACCTAATACACATGCCCCTTCCCAATCTTGTGGTAACTCCGAATAAGTTTTCTTACCACAAATCCAGTATAAATTTGCTGGGGCTTTCCAACTAGATGTAGCCGATAAGTCAAACCATACCTCCTTTAAATGAGTGTAATTGGCAAACGGATTAGTAGGTTCCGAGACATTTGAAGCTGACCACCAAGTAGTATTTTTAGTATTAACATTATAGGCTTTTTGTCCCAAGCACGTTAGCTCACCTACAGACGTGTTATACATTGTCCCTTTCCTGGCTATACAAACATGACCTATAATGGAGGTTTTTAACCACCATTCCAATTTACTTCTAGTACTTACTTGATGATCATACTGGAAAGGTATCTGTTGTTCATATGTCTCAGAGCCAGGGTACCATATTTCCTTTGCCTCCCATGGCCACTGGTCTCCCATATTAGTACCTCCACACACATAGCAATTAGTTACATTAAGACTACCTGCAATACCCTCAGCCAAATCAATAAATAGGTTGTTAACATTATGGGGAATTGTATCCTCAATACTCATCTCCTCATAGAAGGAATGAGAAACCTGATGAGTTTGAGTTGCCACTGTCTCAGTTTCAAGACCTACATATATTATTGTTCCTGGATCTACTCCTGTGCCATATATTTGGAACCCAAACAGACCTCCAAACCTGTCAATAAAGTACTGCAGATTGGAAATGGTCATGTGAACGGGGTTACACACATAGTTTTACAGTATGGTGTGGTAGGCAACCTTTGGATAATCATATCTTGATCCACTGTTTTTCCCAGGTTGCCCAACCTACACATGACAAATAGGGGCAGAAGTTAGTCTCTATTTGGGCAATCAGGATCAGTAGATCTTTTACTGGGACATAAGTATTTATCATTAAACCCATAAGTTCGTTCCCATTTAAGATTACCACATACATTCCAAAGTCTTCCACTACCCGAAATCGCCTTACATGCATCAAATAGTAGAATACCCGTGGAATGTATGGTGCTTATCACAGTCCTATTTATTAATGTCCCCTGGGAGTTACTATTCCGAATTACCAACCAAATTGTACGGGGTTGGAAATGGGGATCAAAACATTTAGACTCTCCTGATATTGGCTTGCACACACTATAATCAATATCCAAATATCTACATTTAGATACAGATCCCTTACATTCATACTGTGAGTGCCAGATGAGAGTTTGGGATATTTGGTTACCTGTTTTAGTAGTCTTAATGCAACTATCGCAATTCGGTATGTCTGTACTCCTACCTTCCTGAAAAATCATAAAAATACTAAGACACAATAAAACACATTATTCCTAAAATCCTCATTTTTCTTCGACCGTGCGATGGCCTCTCAGCTTCCCGATTGTGAGGGCTGCAAGGATGTTGTTCTTCTGATCCTCACTTTCCTTCACAGAGATCCCTTCAAGATACTCTGGCTATGACACGTAGGCAGGTGGTCAGGCTTTATTATGGCCGTCAAAACACCTACTTGATGATCTTTGTAGACTTTTAACTAGAATGTCTCGATATCCCCTCGTCACTCCGACTGAGTTGCACGCTTCAACCGGGTCCTGCAAGGATTCTCAGGATCTGGAGTAGTTTGCCAAGAGTCTGCTGCTGGTTTAACCTTAGAATGATGAATCCAAGGAGTCACTTCCGCCACCTTTACAGCTGTTGGGGTAGATAAAAGAACAACATACAAAGGCTAACAGGATACACCCCGAGCTTTAACTCAATATGTATTGGTGGGATATTACGAGCAAGTCCTGGAGGATTATTTTCTTCCCATACTCCTGGAATGTCAAATAAGGATTCATCACTCTTAGGGTTAACACTTGTCACTATGGAATAGAAGCGTCATTCTTCTTCCCTTGGCACCGATATCACCATTATGCCTGGTAATCCCTTAAACTTCAGAGATGTTAATCCATTAGGTAAAAGGTTATCTGAGCTTAAAGCTTCGATAATAGATCTCGTCCTAAAAGTTGAATCGGACACTCTGGCATATATAGGAACTAATGCTTCACCACATGGCCTCCCAGAATACAAGTGCGACTCTTAAGAACCAGTCTAGCTGCACTTCTCCCAGTAGCTCCTATCACAGTTATAGTCTTCCCCGAAGGCGGAGCCACCATCTTAGTCACCACAGAATGTTCAGCACCTGTGTCGATCATGAAAGAACTTCTCTTTCCCTCTATTGCTACATCGACCATAGGCTCCGCTCGACCAAGTGGGATGGAGCCCAGTCTGTATCAATAGTCTTCCATGATAGTGTCAGCCAGACCCGCAAAATCTCTATCCTCTCTTTCTCTAGGTCTCTGCGTGGGTGGATAGTATCTGTCTCCTTGAACACTTCCTCTACTATTCCCACCATTCCCTCTAAAACTTCCTCTTCCTCTATAACTACCACTATAACCTCCTCGTACCCTTCTCTCTCCTGTCTATCACCTTCATACTACTCTCTCTGTGGACACTCACTCTTCCAATGTCCCTCCTTTCTACAATACGCACATTGATTCCTACGTAGAGGTCCCTTGCTCAGCCTATTCTCGTCTCCTCTATTCACTTCCCTGTCTTTCTACACTTAAGATAGCTACCGCTAGCATATCTGCCTATTTCCTCATTTTACGTTCTTCCTCCGTCTCCCTATTCATATATACTGTATTTGCAATCTCCATTAGCTGTATTATGGACATCCCTACAAATCCCTCTAATTTCTGTAATTTCCTTTTACTATCACCTTGGGCCTGGCTGACAAATGCTGAATTAATCATCCTAGAATTCTCAGGAGCCTCTGGATTAAAGGGAGTATACAACCTATTTGACTCAAGCAGTGTCTAATATGGGACTTCGGCAAGGCTGCTCAATAATAGGTTCCAGTCTACGGGTAGTAAGATAATTTTATTAGTCAGCATTTGGTGGATGAAAAAACGTTTTTTTTTTTTTTGTTTTTTTTTTTAAGTGTTAAACCAATAACCTACCAGTAGGTGTCACCAGAGGGTAATTGTATCAAAATAATCTTTATGGGTCTAATAAGAAAACTCAACTTTTAATATATTTATACATAAAATAAAACCTTATAGCAATAAATATATTAAAATAGGGTAAGCAATCCTACATCTATCTGTTATAAACAATGTATTATCAATGTAACTCCCGAAGATGGCCAGTAGGTGGCTTAGAGTGCCTCCCTAAAGTCAAATGAAACAAATAGACTTTAATTAATTATGTCCTATTTTATTATTACTTATTTTAATCAATGTCCACCCTGATAGCTAGGCTTGATTAAATCTTTAGTTCTAAGGTAAATTAAACATTTCAGTTTGTAGTTTAGTAAAAGGGGACATTTTGGACAAAGCTGGGAGGGGCCCATCCAGTAACTAAAAAAAAAACAATATACCATCTGATACCATTGATCATTGATTAGGGGGAGGGGTAGTACAGAAATACAAGAGTTTGAAACACAGGAACAGATAGGTATGTGGGTAGGCGGGGACAGTAGAGCAGGGGGAGTGCAAATACTGATTATACCAGCCAGAAATGGGCGTGGCTAATCTGGCTCTGGAGGATGTTTGGGGGGTTGGTAATCAGATGCCAGGGGGGGAGGGGATGTCCAAAGCAGTTGTAATCAAGTCCTTAGTTCTGACCACCATATGGCTACATTGTTTCCCATATGACACAGTTTAATTCACCAAGGCAATTTTCAACAATCAGTTTCCAACAGTCAATATATAGAAACTGATCATAGAATTCCAGCCTACTAGTTACAGCCACATGTACACCCTGCACTAAATTTAAGTGAAGACTGCTACATGGAGGCCATGCGGCCACCAGGACAAGCTACTCCCTACTTTTTTTTTTTTCTTTTTTTTTTTAAACATACAAGACAAAGCCTTGTGAATCAGAAGATTATTTCAACAGAGCATCTGATTCAAAAAGCTGTACAAATATACACACAGTTTCAACAGTCACACCAATCTCCTTATCACCAGCAACACATTGCGCAGTCACTAGGCCCAAACACACACACAGGATCCTCACATGCTCAACAATATCACGACGTCGCACACACGAAATTAAATCAAAAACCCACCAAAGACTATACACTTATCAATGTAACTATTATTCAAACCATACAACTATCCACGCTATTAATCCATATAAACTAACCGATCACATAACATTTCAACAAATTCATCTCTACAATTATCCGTACTATAAATCAACTCTTGACTAACCAACTATATCACATTCTAGTAACCTCATCTTTACAGTCAGTGGTTATGGTACAGTTAGTAAGTGGTTATAATACAGTTTTAAAGTCACAGATCAGTTAGTAACAGTTATGGTATTATACATATAACATAAAACAGCAATTGTTAGTAATTTTTACACAATGTCAGTGGTTATGGTACATGTCAGTAGTTATGGTACCGTGCGCTATTTTACAGTTATACACACAATTTACACTCCCACTAGACAGCAGAGCTCTAACTTTCTAGTAGGACATACAAGTTAACCAATTCACCAACTACAATATATTTAACAACATTTACAATAATCCCAACTATTCTAACTAGCCAGCACCTCGAGAGCTTTCGATCTATTTATACACCAGAGATTCGATAAGTTCTTCGCTGCCCAGACACCACGTATAGCGGTAATAATGTATTAAAACTTACAAAATAGACAAATAACATTGTTTTTCTGCGAGATAAATGAAAAAGATAATGGAGGTTTTGTTAAGCTTTACATTTAGCTATACATTAATTTATCCTTTCTGGTTTCCAGTTTCTGGCTGTTAATGACAATGTACAATGTAATAGAGCAGCAGGAAAAGCTAGCAGAATGCTTGGTTGTATAGGGAGAGGTATTAGCAGTAGGAAGAGGGAAGTGCTCATGCCATTGTACAGAACACTGGTGAGACCTCACTTGGAGTACTGTATACAGTACTGGAGACCATATCCTTAGAAGGACATGGATACCTTAGAGAAAGTTCAAAGAAGGGCTGCTAAACTGGTTCATGGATTGTAGGATAAAACTTACCAGGAAAGGTTAAAGGATCTTATCATGTATAGCCTAGTGGAAAGACGAGACAGGGGAAATATGATAAAAGCATTTAAATACACAAAGGGAATCCACACAGTTAAAGTGGAGTCTATATTTAAAAGAAGGAAAACTACCATAACAAGAGGACATAGTCTCAAAAATAGAGGGACAAAGGTTTAAATAAAAATACTATCAGGAAGTATTACATTACTGAGAGGGTAGTGGATGCATGGAATAGCCTTCCAGCTGAAGTGATAGAGGTTAACACAGTAAAGGAGTGTTTAAGCATGCGTGGGATAGGCATAAGGCTAAGCACTTGCTGCTAGTAACAGATCTAGAATCAATACACTATAATGCCCAAAGTCTCGACTTCTATGCATATATAATAATAAAATATCTGGGCTTACATTAAAAAAAATATGTTAGTCAGTCTTTAATCTTGGTGGTTAACATTATCCAATAAAGACAGATTGGAATACACTCCCCCCTTATCCATTTGTTAGTAGTTAGGCTCATAATGTTTTCTGGTTCTTTTCAATTAGATCAAAACATCTTGAGACCAATCTTTAATTGTATTACCATTTGTTCAAGAAATCTTTGTTTATTAGAAATTTCTTTTAGTAACCCTTCTTCTAGCATGTTATCAATTTTTTGTACACAAAGTTAAAACATATTGTTACTTAACACGTGAATCGGTATATATATATATATCCTTTCTACATATTAGCCATCACTTGTCACAGACACTTTTCTGATATAGGGAAACATTAGCAGGATTATTTTAGTAATTGTAACTTTCTTGTTCATAATATGTGGGAATTAAGGAAGACAGCATGTCTTAAGATAGGATGAGCATGATAGGAGTAGATCTCGTCAGCCATGGATGGCCAGAACTGACACGATATATGGGCAGATATGACCTCACTAAGGGCAGAGTGAAGGCACTTAAGGACAACCTTCTTTTGTTCTAGGGGCCATTTTCCTTTAGGGCATACTAAGTCTCTCTGGAGGCGTGGGTTTCATGGGAAGTAACATTCTGTTCGGCAAAATGAAAATCTGAACTGTGGACAGACTTGACGGATTAAATAAGACAGTTGTGAATATTATACATCTAACAGCCCACAAAGCTGTCTCTAGAAACATATACTAACTTAATAACTTCTATTCCTGCATCAGATTCACTCCCTAACCATCCTATCAATTTCTATTGAGATAACAAAATACACAATTAGAATATTTTCGAGCAAAAATTCCATTGCTTAAATCTTATCAGTAGCTTCTGAATAACTCTACAGAACACCGAAGAGACAGACCTAAATCGCAAGCATGTCACCACCCCCCTCCGCCCCCTCCCTCCCCCCGCGTCTCACAGAAGCGAGGGGAGGGGGGGGTGTTTTAGCAGAGGGGGATTTGAGTGGAACAAGAGAGAGACTGCCTGCCAGCACGAATTTAACCATGTCAACGCTGTACAGTAACAAGACAGAAGGACAATTACATTACAAAGCAAAGAGACACAAAAACACAACATTTCATTTAAACCCCCACCCTCTACCAGGGTAATGGCTAACACAAAATACAAAAACCCCACAGCGTTTTAAGATTGGGGTGGGATGGTGACCATGGTCAGCTACATTTCGGTCATTACTGACAGGATGATGGAAGTGGTCACCTCCTGGACGCCCCGACAGGGCACTGGCTGGGATAACTTCCCAGTAACACAATTATTATGATATACATACAGTTCTTAACCCTTTATGATTTATCTCTTCCTCTACCCAACCCTCCTGCTGGATAGCCTTTCTACTCTGTACCATGCTTCAGCAGTACGCAATAAATCATTATCTGTAAGCTTGCCTTTCTTCTCTGTCAGTAATCTACGCCAACTTTCTGGTTGTAATCTACCACATGAAGGCACAGCAATTTTACACACTTTAGCAATCTTTGCAACATTTTTAACCAGTTCTTCACCTTCTCTATCTTCAACTAAATCACACGCGAGCCAGCCCTTAGCGGGCTTGTTTCCTGTCCCATATCCCCCTATACAAAGCGTCCCAAGTATTGGTAAAGGAAAATGAAACAGAACGTCTACAATGCTCGACTGCCACTAGGAAGGGTGGGTCCCTCCCAGTGCGTCTTCCCAAAACGTAGACCAGTCACTGAATCCGTGTACCCTCGATGGTAACCACGGATTGGAGCGGGGTGAGAAGTGTGTGACCAATCACTTCTCTTTCAAGAGAAATAGGAGTGGATAGTGTAAATAGTACAGGAAGTAGAGGAAAAGTAAACAGTGAAAGTAGAGACAGACCCAGGAGTTTGAATGACTCCACACTTAAAACAACATTTAATACAACATTTCAATTGAAATACAGTGCATGCATCAACAGTAATCCCTTTCCTTTACTCTTGTGGCCACCAAGGCCACCTCCCTCAATCTCGTAGTGTCCCCGCTCGGAGAACAACTTTCGTAAGTTTCACTACCAGCGGCCAAGGATAACGACTAACACCGGCCCGAAATCCATATGCCTCCCTCGTTACAGCAGTCCACTAAGTGTGGCCACCTCTATCCTCACTCCCGTAGTGCTCCCTATGGACCCACCCACAAGTCACACTACCCCGTGGTGATGGAGACAACAATGCCTGCCCGAATCCACACACCACAAATAAATTGGAATGCCACCAGCCTCAGCGCTCGAAGCTGGAGGGTACCATAACCTCTGCAAGCAGAGCAACGTACACAATGAGGCTAGCTAGAATATCAAAGTGACGTAACCGGGAAACCCCAGGAGGCAAGTCCCCTCCACAGAATCCCCCAACCCTTCTTTTTCCTTACTACTGTTAGCTAGACAGTACCTAAAAGAAGTAAACAGGAAAACAGGACCCCTTTGGAAAATCCCCACAGGTCCACCCCCCCTTTTTTCCCAACAGTCTGGGCCAAGTGACTCCTAAAAAGGGGTAAAAACAGGCAACAGAAGACCCCCAGGCAACCACCCACGGGTCCACCCCCCTTTATCCCAAAAGAGGGAAAGAACAAAACATATACCACTAGCACACCCAGGCAACAGATAGACTAAATGCAGGTAAACAAATGGGTAACAAGACACCGGGCAAGATATTACCTGTCTTTGATGCCCTCCCGGGAAGCAGTCACAGACACGTGGACGGGTCAATCAAAGGGGCTGGAACATACCGGTGGCTCCTGCAGAAGTCTCTACCGTGTACTCAGAGGTGATCAGTCTCTCTTCCTTCCCCCCCGATTCCTCCGTCCAACAGCGTCTTCCTTAGGACGGCTTACCGGCCGGAGGCCATAGCCCGATGCCCCACGTGGGATGCCAAATTGATGTAGATTAATTTAGAAATAAACAAAAATGTTTAAAAGTCTATCTGTTCCTGTCCAAATCTGAGATGAATAAATTGCGTATACGCAGAAGTAAGTTCACACTGACACATGCAGTTCAGGTTAAAAACACTTCAGGAAATTTATTAGCATCTAGTTAAAAAGCGGGCACGCAGGCCTTTTTATATGCAAAATGACATCATCATTGAATATCAGATAATAACAAATAAACATCATTAATTGGGTTAAATGTTAAGTGGCTATGTCAGTGTCCACCCATTAATATTATTAATTGGCTCAGAGATTTGAGTGACTAGTGAGGCACCCTCCCATCATGGGATGTCATTGCTCTTTAGCACGAGGCTTACTCGGTGGAAAGGGGGGGCTTGGGCATCATTTTACGTAGTTAGTGATGTCAGTCTCGTGGTCTGGTCCAAGGTTCTTTTATGAATAGAACATTTCATTTTGTCGCTGTTCTCCTGGCCTTGGATTATACTATGTTGCAAGTCAACGGAGATCCGCTAACTCCGGGGCTAGTTATGTCCTTAGAGAGAGAAAATACAATCTCTTATTCATTATATTGAATACTGTCATGTAAGGTGAACAAAATGGAGAGTTCTGTCACAGTGTGAGATTAAAAATGGAGTTAGTACAATTATTCAATACAAGTTCAGTAAAGATTTTAATAATTCTACATCAGATACACCCCCTAGACTTGCTCTCTCTTCCCAGTGTGTGTATGGAGTTAGGCCATGTTGGGTGTATGTTTCGGCAGGAATATGTATAACAACAAAGGGATCGGACATAATATGTGACTTGTGATCAATAAATCCTGGCTGATTAATAGACGGTATGTTATTGTAAGTCAGCTATCATCAAACATAACAGGTACTTGGTATCATTATAAAGAGCAACATGTTTATTATCAGCGTATAGATACTCAGTATTATTATACAGAGCAACATGTTTATTATCAGTGTATAGATACTCAGTATTATTATACAGAGTGACATGATTATTATCAGCGTATAGATACTCAGTATTATTATACAGAGCGACATGTTTATTATCAGCGTATAGATACTCAGTATTATTATACAGAGCGACATGTTTATTATCAGCGTATAGATACTCAGTATTATTATACAGAGCGACGTTTATTATCAGTGTATAGATACTCAGTATTATTATACAGAGTGACATGTTTATTATCAGCCTATAGATACTCAGTATTATTGTACAGAGCGACATGTTTATTATCTGCGTATACATACTCAGTATTATTATACAGAGTGAGATACTCAGTATTATTATACAGATCGACAAGTTTACTATCAGCGTATAGATACTCAGTATTATTATACAGAGCAACGTGTTTATTATCAGCGTATAGATACTCAGTATTATTATACAGAGCGACATGTTTATTATCAGTGTATAGATTCTCAGTAAAGAGCAACATGTTTATTATCAGTGTATAGATACTTAGGATTATTATACAGAGCCAAATGTTTATTATCAGCGTATAGATACTCAGCATTATTATACAGAGCCACATATTTATTATCAGTGTATAGATACTCAGGATTATTATACAGAGCCACATGTTTATTATCAGCGTATAGATACTCAGTATTATTATACATTGCCACATGTTTATTATCAGCATATAGATACTCCATATTATTATACAAAGTCACATGTTTATTATCAGCGTATAGATACTCGGTATTATTTTACAGAGCGACATGTTTATTATCAGTGTATAGATACTCAGTATTATTTTACAGAGTGACATGTTTATTATCACCGTATAGATACTCAAGATTATTATACAGAGCCACATATTTATTATCAGTGTATAGATACTCAGGATTATTATACAGAGCCACATGTTTATTATCAGCGTATAGATACTCAGTATTATTATACATTGCCACATGTTTATTATCAGCATATAGATACTCCATATTATTATACAAAGTCACATGTTTATTATCAGCGTATAGATACTCGGTATTATTATACAGAGCGACATGTTTATTATCAGCGTATAGATACTCAGTATTATTATACAGAGCCACATATTTATTATCAGTGTATAGATACTCAGGATTATTATACAGAGGAACATGTTTATTATCAGTGTATAGATACTCAGGATTATTATACAGAGCCACATATTTATTATCAGTGTATAGATACTCAGGATTATTATACAGAGGAACATGTTTATTATCAGTGTATATATACTAATTATTATTTTACAGAGCGACATGTTTATTATCAGCGTATAGATTCTCAGTATTATTATACTGAGTGACATGTTTATTATTGGTGTATAGATACTCATTTTTATTATACAGAGCGACATGTTCATTATTAGTTTATATCCTCCCTTCTGTTTGATTAGTTTCACAACCCAATCACATGCACATCCCTTGGCTCTAAATGTATATTAATTGTAAAGAGCTGAAAATCATAATAAAACGAAGACATGTCAAAACCCATAGAGTGGAGAGAAAGGTGTGTTTTTTTGCTGAAAAACACTAGGTATATGTGTTATAAATATTAGGGATGCACCGAAATTTCAGCTGCCGAAATTTCCGGCCGAAAATGGGCCTATCCCATTTCGGCCGAAAAAGGGTCAAGTTTGGCAAAAAAAATATAAAAATAAAAATTACATTTTGTTTTTGGGACAGAGTAGGGGGAAAGAACACTATGGGACAGGGGAGGGGAGAACAATATGCTAGTTAGAACATTCAAGTGGAAACCACCTCAATTCGCCCTAACGCAATATGACCACTAAAAGAGAAGGGAAGTTTTTTCATATTAAATTAATTCAATTTATTAAAAAGTCTAATATTACAAAAATTATAGAAAAAAATAACTTTTTTTAAATCATTTGGGGGGAAAATGTCATTTTCGGTTTCAGTTTTCAGCCAAGGACATCCTGAATTTTTCGGTTTCAAACCAGAATTTTGATTTCGGTGCATCCCTAATAAATATACAAACAAATTGTTATTACTGAACTAAAAATTTATATAACCATAAACCAGAAAAAATATTGTCAGTTTTTCTATGTATGGGTTTTACTATTTTCATTTCCACTGGCAGGTCAAACAAGGAATCTACTACAATTTCAATATCAGAACCTTAGGTAGTAGATGCTGCATGTGTTTAGAATGTAGATAAGTGAGGCTTTATGGACTAAATCAAATTTTGCAAAGCAAATTAAAGTAAAAGAGAGTATACATAATTTTGCTAGGGAAGGGGGTAAAGCACACAAAATACTTAAAGCGGCACTGTTATGGCCGAATCACATTTTTTTTTTTTAACCCCCCCTCCTGACTCCACTACATCTAACTGACCACTTAGTCACCCCCAAATTTCCCTAAGCCACCCATATTACCTATTTTCTAATCTTTATTTTCTGCCCCGTTCTATTTTCAAGGTGCCGCCATCTTTGTGTGGGTAGAGGAAGTCCCTGTAGACCCCCATAATAGCATAAGGGAGATTAAAATCTCCCGAATGCCCCTACTCGCTATAGGGGCATGTCTACTTAACAGTGAGCAGCCTGTGGGGGCCCTAAATAGCTATAAGGGGGGTGGACCTATTGTCCCCCCTCCCCAGGTCCCCACCCCTGAGCGACGTGTGGGGGCCATAAATAACAATAAGGGTGGGGGGACCTATTGTCCTCCCCCCCCGGCCCCCAACCCTGAGGAGCGGGTGGGGGCCCTAAATGAAAATTCCCCCCCAAGTTAACTAGTGGTTCCCAAGCCCCACGTCACCCCCCCATCCAAATAAAAAACTATCCCCTACCTACCCCCCTCACCCTAAAATTGGTGAGGGGGGAATAAAATAACTAACCTAGAAAGAAAAATAAAACTTTCCATTTGATGTTTTAATTTTTCTAAAATCTTAATTTTCCTGGCATATGGTGGCAGTACAATAGGGATGTACTCTTCCAATAGGCAAGCATCTGAAAGAAATCATCAATTAACATAAAAAGTTCCTCCCCCTACCAGGTATAAGAGACCCTGCAGCCTTAGGACCTCAGTTCTCTTTCTTGTTCCAACAGGAACGGTCGGCATCTGGAAGATGAGAGCAGTGGTGAGGCACATGGGTTGCTGCCAGGGGGATCCGGCCTGATAGCCTCCCGGGTGGTGCGCTGAACGGCCATTGGACATACTGCAGTTATGGAGGCAGGTATGAAAGCCTGCTTTTATGCCGCGTGAGGTCACCGGCTAAGCAAGGAGGCGGTCCTTTAGGGCAGCGAATCCCTGTCCGTCGGAGGAGCATGCGCACAGCGGTGGAACGCACGCCCAGGTGGTTTTGCGTTCCATCGGAGTTCCGACCGGGCTATCGCGCATGCGCGGTCTGAACTCCCCAAAAAATGGCACCAAATTTGAAATAAGCTGCCTATAATGCTGTGCAGATCTGTCTGTCAGCATGGATGCTTGGCATTGAGGATCTCCCGTGTCACCAGCCCCCCCACACGGGTCAGAGGATTTAGAGGTAGGATCCTGATGGCTTCTATTCTTTAAAACTTTCTAGATAGATTGATTAAAGTCAAATTCAAATATTGTTTAAATTTTGTGTATTACAGATATGTCTAGCCCTGTTTCTATGGACAATATGGATAAAGACAAAGTTCCTACTCCTGTTTCTAAAAAAAGCCAGTTCCAAGTCTAAACATCTCTGTTGTAGTGAATGCTCCACTCCTTTGCCAGATGGGTTCAAAAGTAAAATCTGTAATAATTGCTCCTCATTATCACTCAAAAATCCAAGCAACAAGAAATGAAGTCTTTTTTGTCTTGGTTTCAGGATTATCTAGCCCAGACCTTTGAGTCTTTTAAAGAAACAGCTAAGACTTCTCCTGTTATAACTAATAAGCAGAACGCTAAAAGGAAGAGGACACCATCTGGTTCAGAACTCTCTTCTGGGGAATGTTCCCTTTCAGATTCAGAATCTTCTAGTGAATCTTCTGATAATGAAGTGGGGTTTCCTTGTGACGAGCTGAGGAAATTTATTAAAGAGGTTACTATGGTCCTTGCTGATGAGACAGCTGATAAAACCAGGAGTAATTTTTTTCCAATCCAACAAAAGATGCTGGATTTAATTTTCAGGGAATGGAAGAACCCAGAGAAAAGGGCCTTTATCTCCAGTCATTTTAAAAGTATTGTTAAAATACAGGAGGATGATAAATGGGAAGATTTTCCAGTAGTTGATGTACAAGTTGTGCAATTGTCTAAAAAAACTACTTTACCTATTGGGGAGTTTTCGGGTCTGAAAGACCCTATGGATAAGAGAGCTGAAACTTCCAGCAGATGGGCTTATCAGGCAGCAGGTTTTCAGGCAAAAGCTGCATTAGCCGGAGCTTCAGTGGCAAGAGCTCAGAATCTTTGGTTGAATAACTTGGAAGAAGGTCTGGGTGATACCCAGGACAAAGACCTGTCCCTCCTATTCCAAAATTTGAGGTTGTCAAATGAATATCTTATGGATAATGTTGCGGAGGTGATTAAACTATCAGCTTGTATCATGGGTTTGTCATCTGTAACCCGAAGGGCACTGTGGCTTAAGGCCTGGGCAGCAGACACTGCTTCAAAAGCTGCATTATGTGAACTTCTCTTGGAGAAGAAAAAGTTGTTTGGGTCTCCCCTAGAAGAATTGGTATGACAAATGTCAGAAACTAAGAAGGCCTTGCCTCAAGACAGAAAGTATTCCTGGAAGCCCAGGTACAGAAATTTCCAATTCAGGCACCGGAGGGGTTTTCAAGACAAACCCAGGGGTTTTCGTCAACAAAAGAGATATCAGAAGTTTGACACTCAAAAAGACAAATCTGACAGAAAGAAACGTTTCTGACGCCGTCAGAGTAGGAGGAAGGTTACAGAGTTTCGTTCACAAATGGAGAGAAACAACTACAAATCCATGGGTTTTGAATATAATCCAAAATGGATACCGAATAGAATTCTTGGATTCTCCAAGGTCGAAAATCCTTGTCTCCTCCTACCAGTCAAAATTAAAAAACCAAGCCCTTTTTACTGCCACTGTTTCCCTCTTAAGAAAAGGTGTTATAGAAAGGGTTCCAAATTCTCAAGTTTATCAAGGGGTATACTCCCGCTTGTTCCCTTGTTCCAAAACCAGACGTCTTTTCGCCCAATTTTAGATCTAAAATCCCTAAACAAACTCGTTTCTTATCAACATTTCCGAATGGAAACAAAAGAGGCTGTCACTCATATCCTTCGAAGAGGAGATTTTATGGCCACCTTGGATCTAAAGGATGCCTATCTGCATGTTCCTATGGATGTGAGCTCAAGAGGATACCTCAGGTTTGCTATAAAGAAAGGAAAGAGTATCCATCATTTCCAGTTCAGGGCTCTCCTGTTCGGGCTAGCCTCAGCACCCAGGATTTTTACAAAGATCATCACGCCAATCACTGCACTTCTAAGGCTACAAGGTATCACAGTCATACCCTATTTGGACGACTGGTGGATAAAAGCAGATACAAGAACCACGCTGAATTCAGATGTGGCCTACACTCTAAAAACCCTGTGTAACGGATCGCCTGGCACCCCGACTGGGTACCTCCATTGAAGGATGCTCCTAGTGCTCCAAGCACTGCAGCAGACACCACAGCCACCGAACCGGAGAAGCATATGAATTTTGTATACAGCCGAATAGGAAAAACCATGCGAATAGGTTTACACTCCTAGCAGTCAAACTGGAACAGCATACAATAAATCCTCCCCCAATAATGAGACGACACTTCAATTTGAGGGTTAAGCAGGAACTGACTGGACTGGCACATACAGCCTCTTTTATTCCCAATCCACAAACTTAGTACTGCCCACAGGGTTTTACAGAACAACCAATCAATCTGTACAATACACACAGACACTCCCACACAAAATCCTCCCCTCTGCCTGTGATATGATTACTGAACACAATGGGTAATCTAATTATCACAGACAGAGAAATACACTTTCATAAAACACATCACAGGGACACCAAAACATGCAATAACCCCATAACAAGTAAATCCTTCTGGGTGAGCCACATATCCAAAATTCACCCAGATCTGTTCAGTACTTTGGAAAGTACAGTTTAATGCAGATTCTGCAGAACATATACAGGCTAAATGAAAAACAATCACTGTATAATGTGTCCCCTGTTGTATAGTCCAAAACCACTGCACGATGTCTCTGTGCACCAAATACTGGCGAGATGGCACCGTGTTGAAAAGTCCAAACAGTGTCTGTGAGTTAAAATGGCCGCCATACATTGTTCTCACCATGTGCTTCTGATACAGGAAATGGTGGCCACCCAGTAACTCCACAGTATGTCCCCAGATGGTTCTTAAAGGGCCAGCAGCAGCACAACACAAATCCCTTATGCCCAAATCATGTCTTTAAAGGGCAATACATCCCAGGGGCCATAGTCACATGGCAGGAGGCTGGCAATCAGTCTTCTCCAATGCCCAGTGGTGAGGTCGGTTTCGCCACACCCTGGAAGAACATGGGTGGATTATAAATCTAGAAAAGTCACATCTTACCCCTTCAAAGTCCATCCTATTTTTAGGGTTTTTGATCAAGTCAGATACCCTGTCAATTCATCTTTCAAGCAAGAAGAAGACAAAGATAAAGAGGTTGATAATGAAACTTCTTCAGGTATCAGAATGTTCCGTAAGTAAAGCCATGCCGGTTTTAGGTCATCTGACCTCTACGATTCCAGCAGTAAAATGGGCCAGAGCGGAATCAAGGACCTTGCAATAGGAAATACTTATGCAGTGGTCGAAAAAGGAAGAAGACTTGGATGCAATCATGTGTATATCAAATCATACAAAAGAAAGAATCTCTTGGTGGCTTCAGGAAAAATTCCTTACAAAAGGCCGGTCCTTTCACCTAAGATCCTGGGTAGTTATTTCAACAGACGCATCAAAAACAGGTTGGGGAGCTCACCTAGGTTATCACTTAAGACAGGGTGTTTGGTCAAAAGACGAAACAAAGGAATCGTCAAATTTCAGAGAAATGCTAGCAGTCTTCTACGCCCTTCAACAGTTCGAAGTTTTCAATTTCGGGAAAGCTGTAAAGATCCAGTCGGACAATCAGACTACTGTGTCCGACCTGAACAAACAAGGCGGTACAAAAGTAAAAAAATTGTATCTTCTTTGCTCTCGAATTATGTCCTGGGCTCAGTACCATCTGGAAGGCATTTCAGCTGTTCACATTCGGGGGGTAGACAACATTGTTGCAGACGATTTGAGCAGATCAAAATGGTCCCAGAACAAGTGGTCGCTCAATCAAGTAGTCTTTGCTCAGCTGGTGGGGAGATTCGGCCTTCCAGTTATAGACCTTATGGCAAGAAGATCCAATGCAAAAGTAAGATCGTTTGCCTCCCTTTTCAGGGTAGACAGGCCTCTGGTAATAGACAGTCTTTCAATCCGGTGGGAATTTCCCCTTGCTTACATTTTTCCTCGGTAAGCTTAATACCAAGAATTCTACACAAGGTGTCATCGGATCAGGCACGTCTCCTGGCCATACTGCCGTGCTGGCCAAATCGCAGCTGGTTCTCAGGTTTGAGGAATATGACTTTAAAGTACTGGACTCTTCCGGTTACGCCAGATCTTCTGAAAAACGCGGATGTCCCAGTGGAAGTATTGGAGATGTTCAAATTGACAGCTTGGCTGCTGCAAGGCTGATTCTGCATCATAAGGGTATTAAGAAAGAGAGGTTTCAATTGCTTTTAAACTCCACTAAGAGCTCTACCTCTTCTATATACTTGAAGATTTGGACAAGATTTCTTCACTGGTGCATTATTAAAGATTGCATTAGATCCCATCCGTCTGCTGACACAATCCTTCATTTTTTGCAATATGGTCTTGAACAGGGTTTTAGTCGGTCTACCCTCAAGGTCCAAGTTTCTGCTCTGAGTCATTTTTGGTAAAGAATTGGGCTTCTAATTAGGAGATTTTTAAAGCAGTGAGGATTTTAAGGCCTCCTATAAAAGTCTGGTTTCCGTCTTGGGATTTGTCCTTAGTTTTGAAATTTCTTTGTTCTCAACCTTTTGACCCGCTAGAAAACACCTCTTTGAAGAATGTGTCCCTAAAATCCGTGTTTCTAGTAGCAATTATTCAGCTAAGAGAATTGGGGAACTGCAGGCGCTGTCCTCTTTGCCTGACTTTACTAAGTTTTATCCAGATAAAGTGGTTATGTTCCCTAAGCCTTCATTTCTTCCAAAAGTCATCTCCTCCAAAGTTATCAACCAACCTATTTGTCTGCCTTCCTTCATTAGTCCAGCTGAGCCGGATTGGGAATTTGATTGGAACCTACTGGATGTAGGAAGGTCGCTTAAAATCTACTTAGAACGCTCCTCTACATATAGAAAAACTGATAATTTTTTTGTGAATTTCTTTGGAAAATTCAAAGGTCAAGTAGCGTCCAAAGCCACGTTGGCAAGATGGCTGGTAGAGGTTATAAAGTTGGCTTATTCTTCATCGAACCTTCCTATGCCTTCCTATGCCTTGAAAGTACATTCCACTAGAGCCATGGCTACGTCTTGGGCCGAAAAAGCATGTGCATCTCCGGAAGAGATATGTAAAGCAGCTACCTGGTCTTCTTTCAACACCTTTGTGAAGCATTACAGACTAGATGTATTCTCTGCCAGAACGCTGATTTCGGGCACAAGGTGTTACAAGCTGTTTTGGCCTAATTCCCGCCCTTACTTGGGATCTCGGTATATCCCTATTGTACTGCCACCATATGCCAGGAAAACTGTAATTTTACTCACCGTAAATTATTTTTTCCTTAATATGGTGGCAGTACAGCACACCCTCCCTTTATCTAATTAATAAAAAGTTTTTTTGAGGTTTTTGTGGTTCCGCTGTGGTTTTCTTGACACGTACTGAGGTCCTAAGGCTGCAGGGTCTCTTATACCTGGTAGGGGGAGGAACTTTTTATGTTAATTATTTCTTTCAGATGCTTGCCTATGGGAAGAGTACATCCCTATTGTACTGCCACCATATTAAGGAAAAAGGAATTTACGGTGAGAAAAATTGCAGTTTTTTTCTAAAATCTTCATTTTTCTAAAATCTTCATTTTTCTAAAATCTTCATTTTTCTAAAATCTTGAATTTCTTTGGAATTTCAAGATTTACACGCTGTGTAAAATGACAAAGAGCACTCTGATTGGCTTAAACAAACCAATCAGAATGTTCTTAGCCTAATTGCAGGGCGGGGCAAGGCTTTATAAGCCTTGCCCCACCCTGCGGAGCTGAGTCTGCGCCTTGCCCTCCATGGGTGAAGATGGATAAAAAAAATTTGCGTCATGTTTTTTTTTGCGCCCGGGTTTTTTATTTTATTTTAAGTTCGACAGGTATGATGGTTTTTTTATTTTGCCTTTTTTGGGGCTGAAAAATGAAGATTTAAGAAAAATTAAGATTTTTGAAAAAAGAAGACATCAAATGGTAAGTTTTATTTTTCTTTACAAGTTAGTTATCTTATTTCCCCCTCACTATTTTAATGATTGAACAGTGCACATTTTTTAATATGGTATAGATTGATGCGTTAATCTGACAAGGCAACAATAATAGAGGAATGTAAAATGAAATAATGTAAGATTAGGTCTAGAGGTTAGAGCATTTGCATGCAGGCGTACAGTATTAACATTGCTTGGGTGAGCAGTTATCTTTGTATCTGTTTGTATCTGCATTGATATTGCTTTTCAGGCACCTTCTTCCGGTCTGTTATCAGGACAAGAGAGGTACACGCTTAGATAGGACATAGTGCCATAAAACAATATTTGATCTGCGCCACAAGTTATGGTCTTCAATGCTGTGGTGTCAGGGTTATAGGGAAATTCTTGCTTAGGAGTACTTGCTAAGGAGGTGAGTGTTAGTATGTTACTCGGCGCTTAATACACAACATATGGAGCTCAGAATAAATTCTCACTTTAAAGAAACAAACAAAGGCAGCAAAACATATAACATTGCTTTTCCTGCTAAAGAGGATGTCGTTATGCTCAATTCAGTAACAGCATGTTTTAGACAAAAAAAGTAAACCATCAGTGTTATGCCATATATAAACAGGCTTGGATTGCTGCCTTAAGTTATGTTGGCAAGTGGTCTAATGCAATGCAATTTAGGTTATCACATAGAAAAAACAAAGGCAAAAATTTTGTAGGAATTAAAGTAAAATAAAATAACAGCAGGTTAAAGACTATTACTGTACACTAATCTAACATATAAATGCAGGTCTTATGTTATGAGGTGTGGTGAGGGAGTCCAGTTGTAGCGAGGTGTATGCCTGGCAGGCTCCGTTCATGTGCCTACGCTCAGGCGATCCCCTTTGAGTGCCTAGTACAGTCCCTGGGAACTTTTATCAGTGAGCTTTACTTGAAGGGCCCTCCCGGCCCGCTGTCTCGGTATTACCAGCCCGGAGTGTGTCTTTGCCAGGTTCAGGAGCCTTCCAGCGGAGGGACCCACAGGTTTAGTGTGGATGTGGAGCGGGCATTGTAAGGCTCGTCGGGGCTGTCCGGGTGGTCCTGAGACCCGCGCTCAGTGCTTTGCCCCATCCAAGTCTTGGCTTGCCCTGTTTTCAGGGGCCGTCTATAATATCAGGGCCGTCTATAATATGATTAGGACCCTGGGCAATGCATTTTCTTGGGCCCCCTGGGCCCTGCTCCTCCCCCCCCAACCCCTTAATTACACCCAACCCGCAATCACACTGACAGACATACTGACACATACGCACACAGACAGACATATTAAAACATTCTCAGATACATACTGACACACAAATATATACTGGCAGACATATTGACACACACTCAGACATACTGACACACCCAGACACACATTCATGAATACACAGACACAAACTGACAAATATACTGACACACACAGACGCATACACTGACAGACCTATTGACACACACAAACAGGCATTCTGACACAGACACACAGGCAGACATACTGACACACAGACAGACATACTGGCACACACAGACACACACAGGCATACTGACATATGCAGACACACACACACACACACACAGACATACACATACACAGACATAGACACACACACACAGACAGACATAGACACACACACAGACTTGGTGACACACAGACATACTGACATACACACACACACACACAGACAGACATAGACACACAGAGACATAATGACACACACACACACAGACATAGTGACATGCACACAGACAGACATAGACACACACAGACATACATTTAGCCACCCTCCAGTTTCCTACCTTTTTTCTGGAGGGTGGTTTACCTGGTCCAGTGGCAGGCTGAGGCAGATGGGAGTTCTCCTCTGGAACTCCCCTCCTCCCTGCCTTTCTCCTACCGCGCGGTTGTGATCACCAGTGGGAGGAAGTGACGCGCGGCACTCACTTCCTCCCAGCCGGCTGCCGAACAGGAAGGGGCCCGTTCGCGCTGTTTAAGTGTCACAGCGCCTGACCGGGCCCCTTCTGCCACATGCCCACCAGGTGGCCCTTAGTGCATGGGCCACCCGGGGGCCCTCTTTAGCATGCGGCTGGTGTGGCTCTGTGCAGCTGCCCCGCCGGGTCCAAGGGGAGCTGCTCAAATCGCGGGGCCCACGAGGCAGCTGCTCTGGGGCCCCTCAGGAGCAACTGGGCCCGGGGCAGCTGCCCCGTTTGCCCCGCGTTAAAGACGGCCCTGTTCAGGGGCAGGAGTAGCTGCACTTCTCTGGATTTGCTGCGGTTCTCTGGATTTAGGTGGGTTCGGATTTTCCTTGTGTTGGAACTTAGCCAGCATTGGGTTTCGGCCTGTGAGCTTGTATGCCCGCGTGGGGTTTTCGGCGCCATGGCTGGGCCCTCTGTGTTTGAGGGTGTGCACACCCGTGAAGGGATTGTGTCGGCTGCGCCTTTGGTAAGTGTTCCTCCTGTTTGTGTCTTTTAGCCTGCTGTTCCCTAAGTGCTAATTTTCCCCAGAAGGCGTTAAATAGGTTGTTTATCCTGGTCAGCAAGTCAGGTTGTTCTCCGTGGTGATTGAGATAGCACGTGGCTTCCACCATTTTGCTTGGTTCTGCTCGCCCAGCACTATTTTTTGATTCTTTTACAGGTGGGTCGCCTCTTAGAAGCAGACCGGGTTAACCCCCACCAGTCCGGGGGTGGAACGGGTAGAGTTTCAGTGGTTTCACACCCCCGCAGTAAGGGCGAGGAGAGCGGCCATCTCTTCCCAGCTCCGTCACAAGCAGGCCGTGCTGTGCCACTTCGGGTCTCTGATCACCGAAGTCACTCGGATAAAGTATCCGGATGGTCTCCAGGGTGTCCTGGACCCAGGTTTTGCGCCCTGGTTCGTGTAGAGTCTCGATTATTTTGAGTATTCACCAGTAATCGGCTTTTAGAGCAGGAGCCCATCTATCTTGCGACTGTTCAGCTTGCTCGTTAGGCCCCGCCCCTCCCCTCACTATTTTAAGGTTGACTGGGGAAGGTAGGGGATAGTTTTTTATTTGGGTGGGAAGACTAGGGGCTTGGAGAACCATAGTCACCTTGTGGGGGGGGGGGATTTTCATTTAGGGCTCCCATCTGCCGCTCAGTGGTGGGGGCCAGGGTGGAGGACAATAGATCCCCCCTTTATTGTTATTTAGGGCACCAACCCATGGCTCAGGGATGGGGGCTGGGAGGGAGGACAATAGTTCCCCCCCCCCTTATTGTTATTTAGGGCCTCCACCCGCCACGTAGAGTGGGGAGTTGGGGAGGACAATAACCCACTCCCTTATTGTTATTTAGGGCCCCAACTGCCGCTCGGGGGGGAGGACAATAGCTCCCCCACCATTGGCTGCTCACTGTTTACTAGGCATGCCCCTACTCGCAATATAGCGAGTAGGGGCAGAATTTACTTAATACTAAGTCATCTTTACTTAGTATTCATAAATTTGGCTGAAAGACCAATTTAGGTCTGTAATGGATACCCAGGTTGTAGAGGGGTATCAGCCGTTGGAGACGTCCTTCTTCCCGTCAAGACGCTGTATTGTAGTAGAGTTGCGATATCCCATCCGCTGGATCAGAATAGAGAGAAAAGCACAGCTCTTAAAAGAGCTAGTGATTATGCTGAGCAGGTTCCCTTTCAATAACGCGAAGAGGCTAAGTTTTGAAGGGTGAAGTAAAACTGATTTAATGACCACACAGCAGCTGCTTTTATGCAGGTTTTTACAGTAATGTTACCATCCACTGGACCTGGTGGGGCACCAACAATGAAAGTACAGCAGCCAATCCGTTACAATATCACAGTAAAAGCACACCCATTAATTACAAGACATTCCTCCCCTCTGCTTAGGAGATAATTGAGTTAATCGTTAATCGGACAAGAGGTTCGGGAGTTAGTCAAAATGTGGATGTGAACGACTGTTCGCATGTTTCTCTGCCCAAAATAGTTCCACAATTTCAATCTCTGCAGTCGGTCTATTTTCCCTTTGTAATATGTGTAAAATGCACAAACGGAACCGTTCGTACTTCCCATCATTGAACGCAGATTGTTCGGATGTATACGTTCACGAATTAGCGCCTTGTTCGTAGGGTTCTAGTTGAAAGCACAGAAGGTAGAAGTTCAGCGGTGTTCGTGGAAAAAGGTAGCCAAAATCAGTTCCACGCAGTCGCCGACCAAACACCGCTGAGTGCGTTCGACTAGACAAAATGCATAAACAAATGCCGACCACCCTGTTGATCCATTAGAATGTTAAGGTGTTTGCGGTTTTCCACAGGTCAACGGGGTAAATTGGTGCCACACTCCTACTCTGGGTGGTCGGTTGTTCAACAGAAAATTCTGTATATGAACACTATAGCCAAATGCATGATCAGTCCTTTCGAGGGAATGCTAAATAAAACAAATAGTCTTTGTTCACAGTTCCATGCAGCAATTATAAGGATAAAACAGGGTTTTTTGTTACAAGGTCTTTCAGCCTTTTGGTAGATAGCTTCCTAATTCCCACGGTATTAGGGAGCTATCTACTAAGCTACTGCAAGATGCAGCCGCTGCTATTAATAGGATTGGAGTTTAATTAATTTGAATGAAATTCCGATATGAACAAAGTCTCGAATTGCATTCTAACACAAATGGAGAAACTGTTCTCATTCTGTTAGGACGCAATTTGGCAGTTTTGCCGGCGTTCTGTCTTGGTGACAGGACGTTCGGCAATACTGACAGGAAGCATGGTAGGAACAGGGAGGAAAGCTAAGAATTATGGGAAAAATGTATCTGACCACCGGCAAATGGAATTTGTCTTATGTTTTAAAGGGACACTATAGTCACCTGAACAACTTTAGCTTAATGAAGCAGTTTTGGTGTATAGAACATGCCCCTGCAGCCTCACTGCTCAATCCTCTGCCATTTAGGAGTTAAATCCCTTTGTATATGAACCCTAGTCACACCTCTCTGCATGACTTGCACAGCCTTCCATAAACACTTTTCTTATCCCGTGCTAATGTTAATAGCTTGCTAGACCCTGCAAGAGCCTCCTGTATGTGATTAAAGTTCAATTTAGAGATTGAGATACAATTATTTAAGGTAAATTATATCTGTTTGAAAGTGAAACCAGTTTTTTTTTCAAGCAGGCTCTGTCAATCATAGCCAGGGGAGGTGTGGCTAGGGCTGCATAAACAGAAACAAAGTGATTTAACTCCTAAATGAAAGTGAATTGAGCAGTGAAATTGCAGGGGAATGATCTATACACTAGAAACTGCTTTATTTAGCTAAAGTAATTTAGGTGACTATAGTGTTCCTTTAAAGAAAATTAGAGCAGACCGGAAGACATGAATAACAGATCCTGACAGAGGGAGAGAAGAGGAATTGATTGGGGAAAGGTAAGTTCGGCATGACAGTGCCGCTTTAATTTCTTCTCAGTCACTTACACCTTATAGTTGTATTTCTTATCTATTAAAAAAAAAATATTGTAATTTTTTTTCTAAGTATGGCAAACAATAATTTCTAGTGACCGATTTCCTTTAATTCCCAGTATATTTCTTTCAGGAGTATTTGTCAGGAGAGGTTTTACTGAAAGAAATACACGAAGCAATGCTATGAAGAAATCTTTTAATAACAGCACCAAGGACTTTAACTCTGAAAAATCAAGCATTTTCTCAAATTCCTATATGTTCTCAAAGGAGATAGTAAACATGAACTCCAAACCTTTCTCATGTTCTGAAAGTGGAAGAGGTTTTAGTCATAAAGAAACTCTTGCTAGACAGCAGAGAACTCACATAGGAGAGAAACCATTCTTATGTTCTGAATGTAGAAAATATTTTGTCACTAAAGCAGTGCTTGTCCGTCATCAGAAAGCTCACACGGGAGAGAAACCATTCTCATGTTCTGAATGTGGAAAATGTTTTCTTAGCAAATCAGCGTTTGTAGATCATCAAAGAACTCACACAGGAGAGAAACCGTTCTCATGTTCTGAATGTGGAAAATGTTTTATCAATAAATCAAAACTTGTCCGTCATCAGCGAACTCACACAGGAGAGAAACCATTATCATGTTCTGAATGTGGAAAATGTTTTCTTAGAAAATCAGCGTTTGTAGATCATCAGCGAACTCACACAGGAGAGAAACCGTTTTCATGTTCTGAATGTGGAAAATGTTTTGTAACTAAAACAGTTCTTCTCTGTCATCAGAGAACTCACACAGGAGAGAAACCGTTTTCATGTTCTGAATGTGGAAAATGTTTTGGAACTAAAACAGTTCTTCTCTGTCATCAGAGAACTCACACAGGAGAGAAACCGTTCTCATGTTCTGAATGTGGAAAATGTTTTCGGAACGATTCAAATTTTGTCCGTCATCAGCGAACTCACACAGGAGAGAAACCGTTCTCATGTTCTGAATGTGGAAAATGTTTTCTTAGAAAATCAGCGTTTGTAGATCATCAGCGAACTCACACAGGAGAGAAACCGTTTTCATGTTCTGAATGTGGAAAATGTTTTGTAACTAAAACAGTTCTTCTCTGTCATCAGAGAACTCACACAGGAGAGAAACCGTTCTCATGTTCTGAATGTGGAAAATGTTTTATCTATAAATCAAAACTTGTCCGTCATCAGCGAACTCACACAGGAGAGAAACCGTTCTCATGTTCTGAATGTGGAAAATGTTTTCTTAGAAAATCAGCGTTTGTAGATCATCAGCGAACTCACACAGGAGAGAAACCGTTTTCATGTTCTGAATGTGGAAAATGTTTTGTAACTAAAACAGTTCTTCTCTGTCATCAGAGAACTCACACAGGAGAGAAACCGTTCTCATGTTCTGAATGTGGAAAATGTTTTCGGAACGATTCAAATCTTGTCAGTCATCAGCGAACTCACACAGGAGAGAAACCGTTTTCATGTTCTGAATGTGGAAAATGTTTTGTAACTAAAACAGTTCTTGTCTGTCATCAGCGAACTCACACAGGAGAGAAACCGTTCTCATGTTCTGAATGTGGAAAATGTTTTCGGCACGGATCAAGTCTTGTCAGTCATCAGAGAACTCACACAGGAGAGAAACCGTTCTCATGTTCTGAATGTGGAAATTTTTTTTTCACTAAAGCAGAGTTTGTTCGTCATCAGAGAACTCACACAGGAAAGAAACCGTCCTCATGTTCTGAATGGGGAAAATGTTTTATCAATAAATCAAAACTTGTCCGTCATCAGCGAACTCACACAGGAGAGAAACCATTATCATGTTCTGAATGTGGAAAATGTTTTCTTAGAAAATCAGCGTTTGTAGATCATCAGCGAACTCACACAGGAGAGAAACCGTTTTCATGTTCTGAATGTGGAAAATGTTTTGTAACTAAAACAGTTCTTCTCTGTCATCAGAGAACTCACACAGGAGAGA
Organism: Pelobates cultripes; assembly: GCA_933207985.1. NCBI lineage: Eukaryota > Metazoa > Chordata > Amphibia > Anura > Pelobatidae > Pelobates > Pelobates cultripes. The sequence goes on from OW240925.1 coordinate 11,546,246, forward strand.
AACCGTTCTCATGTTCTGAATGTGGAAAATGTTTTCGGAACGATTCAAATCTTGTCAGTCATCAGCGAACTCACACAGGAGAGAAACCGTTTTCATGTTCTGAATGTGGAAAATGTTTTGTAACTAAAACAGTTCTTGTCTGTCATCAGCGAACTCACACAGGAGAGAAACCGTTCTCATGTTCTGAATGTGGAAAATGTTTTCGGCAACATTCAGGTCTTGTCAGTCATCAGAGAACTCACACAGGAGAGAAACCGTTCTCATGTTCTGAATGTGGAAAATGTTTTCGGCAACATTCAGGTCTTGTCAGTCATCAGAGAACTCACACAGGAGAGAAACCGTTCTCATGTTCTGAATGTGGAAAATGTTTTCGGCACGGTTCAAGTCTTGTCAGTCATCAGAGAACTCACACAGGAGAGAAACCGTTCTCATGTTCTGAATGTGGAAATTTTTTTTTCACTAAAGCAGAGTTTGTTCGTCATCAGAGAACTCACACAGGAAAGAAACCGTCCTCATGTTCTGAATGGGGAAAATGAACCTAATCTAATTAAACCTAATCTTGATAGACATCAGAGATCTCACACAGGTGATGAGTCTCTAAAATTGTATAAGGCATCCATGCCTTAACATAGAAATAAAATATCTTGTATTGTCAATTTTGATCATGCTGACACTGTACGTAGTAACTGTGATAGTAGCAGTCAACGTACGTATGATGAAACAAAAAAAGTAGAAACCACATCCAATAAGCATACACTATTAAGCAAACTCACAAACAAAAGTAGAAATCAGACCTCTCACCCCCATTCTCTCCAGTTGACAATTCCCATCACACTGCTGTTCAGTTCCACTTGGAGTGGAGATATGTTTCCTAACATCTTTATGTGTGTAAGTGCAATCTAATAAATATATTTTGTATTTTTCTTACATACTTCACCATGTATGGTTCTTTTTATCCCTTCATATTGCTCAAATCTACTATCAAGATCACTATACCCCAAGGGAGTGAGAGGCCTGATTTCTACTTTTGTTTGTGAGTTTGCTACCAGCACCACATTTCTCACCATACTGGATAATGCTATGATTTGTATTTTTTTCATTATTTTAGATTCAATATTATTCTTCTATAGAATATTCCAGCTCTGGTTTATACTCTCCAGGTTGTATCTTAATAGTGTATGCTTATTGGATGTGGTTTCCACTTTTTTTGTTTCACGGTTTACTATTTTGGGTGTTAGTGAGGTACACCTGGGACCCTTTCAATTTAGCAGATATATTATTCTGTTGTTAGTGTGTATACTATTGTCTTATCACTTTGATTATTAACGTACATATGATGACTTTCCAGCAACTCAGGATACATTGTGATTGTATGTTCTGTCTGTTACAGAGTGAAAGGCTACTTCCCCCAACCCCCATGTTAATACAGTTTTCAAACAAAGGTTATGTTTACTTCTAATTTTCTAGGGTTTTTCTTAGGGCATATAATGCAGCTGAGACCATAACTAATAAATATACTAATTTTGTGTCATATGCCAATCAGTCACTCATAATTTGGAGTCAAATGTCAACCTTCTTAAAAATATTTAATGAGCTTTAAAATATCTAATGTGTTTTAGGATTTTATCTTTGTAATATTATTATTAGCATTCTTGTATTAGTTGCAAATTACATGATTTCCGACTTCATTCATACACAGGAACTGAGAGGCCCTACCTAGACATCTAATAGTTGTAGAACATATGTCCATTGTATATCAATGATGAAGGCCCACTGTTATTATAACCTTCGACCCAGCATTCCAGGCAAGACTCCCATGTGTATTAAGAAAGGCCTTTTTCTGAATGTGTTAATTTAAATATATGTGTAAATTCTATTTAACCTCCCAAGTGTAACCATTATTATAACATATGACTTTAATAATAGATTGGACAGAATGGTGATTAAGCCACATCCCTTTTTAAACTTATATTAAATTTAAATAATCAAATAACCTTATCCTAATTAACTGAATTCTTAGATGACCTGTAATACCTTTTGCAGATAGCTATTCATCACCAATACTTAACATCAAAAATGGATATTAACTTAAGTGCATACATATTGCTGTATTGGTACAGATTTGTGCAAAGATTTTATGTTATTTTGAGATGCCGTGTATTGTTTGAATAAATATACATTTTAAGGCTGCAAGACAATTTGATTTGATTATTGTAACTCTGATGTGACAAACATCTCAGGATCAGCTAATTTCCTACATTTACTGGTGGAGAAAGCATGGGCAAGATTTAAGTCTTACTGAATAACTAAAAAGATTCTGCTGCAAGAAGATTACAAGAAGAAATAGTCAAACTTTTCCCTGCAACGAGTGTAAGTAAACCTCCATGGCGATTGAACTGTATGTAAGTGATCTAAGCGCCATTCAGTCATAATGTGTGCTCAGATCTAAGCTATCTGGGGATATGTACCAGTTTTATGCAATGGCTGCACAGTTAAATATTTTTATGTATTTTATAGTATTTTGCTACCATGTGGCTAATGGAGTTTTGCCTCTGTCCTTGGAGATAATTGGATTACTTCCCAATTATCTCCAGGATGGAAGACTCTGTGGAACTGGTTTTGGGCAGAAAAGCCATGCTTCATTTGGTCAAATAGGACTTTCCCTTAATTTTTTAACCCCTGAATCGATTGTCCTGATTTTTGAGTGTGTATATTTCAAGCATGTTGATTCAGAAAATGATTATGTGAATGGCATGTATATTTTGGAAGTTATTAATATTTTGTAAAAACTGTTTTTCTCTGCCTGTGATAATTATGATACCCATTGTGTTCAGTAGTCATATCACAGGCAGAGGGGAGGATTTTGTGTGGGAGTGTCTGTGTGTATTGTACGGATTGATTGGTTGTATTTCAAAACCCTGTGGGCAGTACTATGTTTGTGGATTCTGAATAAAAGAGTCTGTATGTGCCAGTACAGTCAGTTCTGCTTGACCTCAAAACGAAGTGTTGTCTCGTTATTGGTGGAATTGGATTGTATGCTGATTGCCAGGAGTGTAAGCGGATTGTATGCTTTTCCTGTTCAGCTGTTTACAGCATTCATATGCTTGAGAGCATTTGAATGCTTCTCCGGTTCGGTGGTTGTGGTGTTTACTGCAGTGCTTGGAGTCCTCAGGAAGCGCTAGGAGCATCCTTCAACAAAGGTACCCAGTCGGGGTGCCCGTCGATCCGTTACACCTCTAAACTACTTTCAATTACTTCCTCCCTTAGACTATTGCAGTGGGCGAATTCTCCCACTCATGTAGCTGGCAATACCCTCGACCTTATTTTCTCTTATTCATGCACGGTATCTAATATCTGCAACACTCCATTTCCTCTCTCTGATCACCAGCTCTTATCGTTTGCTCTCAATTACCCCCTCACCCAACAACCTTGGCCTAACCCCCCTCAGCTCAGTAGGAACCTTAATTCTATTGACCTCCAGCAGCTGTCAGCTGACATTGATTCACAACTGCTATCCATCCCTTCCCTCTCCTGTCCCTCACTGGCCATATCCACATACAACACTGTAACGGATCGCCTGGCACCCCGACTGTGTACCTCCATTGAAGGATGCTCCTAGCATTTCCTGAGGACTCCAAGCACTGCAACAGACACCACAACCACCGAATCAGAGAAGAGTATGAGTACTATCAAGCATATAAATGCTGTAGACAGTTGAATAGGAAACCATACGAATAGGTTTTCACTCCTAGCAGTCAAACTGGAACAGCATACAATAAATCCTCCCCCAATAATGAGACAACACTTCACTTTGAGGGTTAAGCAGGAACTCCTTGTGCTGGCACATACAGCCTCTTTTATTTACCATCCACAAAACATAATACTGCCCACAGGGTTTTGCAGAACAACCAATAAACACATTACCACACATATACAATGCAAGTACAACAGCCAATCAGACACAATGGGACAGTAGAAACACACCCAGCATATTCCTCCCCTCTGCTTAGGAGATAATTGAGTCAATTACTGTATCTACTCAATTATGCCCAAGCTGAAAAGTTACACTTTTATTACATTTTTATAACTCCCTGATTTTACATCACATACGAATCAAACTTATTTCTGTGATCAGCATAACTTGGGGAGCAAGTTATGCTAATCACATGAATCCGTCCAAGGGTTAAAAAGTTAGGTGAGGTCCCTTTATTATCACTTGCCAGCATGGCTTTACCTGCCAAAACCAGTTCCCACTCATCTGGCAGTGTCCCTGGGACAACGCCCTGCTGGAGAACAATGGAGCTGGGGGAGAGGAAGAGCCTCATCTTTTCCAGGGATTCAAAGGGGAAGAAAAGGTGTCCAAAAAGTTTCCATGTGTCCGTACACTGTTTTTAAAAGGACCAGCACTGTACAATAAAAGTCCATAAGCCCAAATATGGTGCCTTAAAGGGCAATCCATCCCAGGGTCATAGTCGCAGGGCAGGAGGCTAGCAAGCAGTCCCCTCCAGGAAACTGGGGCAGACTCTGGTGCAGAGTCCAGTCCGCTACAAACACTACCCTCACATCTGCCTTGAACGCTGCAGCCCCGCTCCAAACATGCACCTCGAGGAGGACACGACCCCAACCTTGGCATAATAAATCAACACACTATCTGCAGAGTTGCTCCCGTTGTGCTGAACGCTCCTGGAGGAAGTCCCGCACCCAGGCAGACTTTATCCATTACAGATTCATGTTGCTTTCATACAGCGCTGCCCTTGCCCTCGCAAAACAGTCATACTTTTGCTCTCTCATTAGTTCATGCTCCCGCAATCCCAGACGTTTCTTTGACACCTTTAATTCCCTTCTCCACCCTGCTGTGGCCACCCCCCAAACTAACCTTACAGCTGATAGCTTTGCAAGCTACTTAGAAACATAGAATGTGACGGCAGATAAGAACCATTCGGCCCATCTAGTCTGCCCAATTTTCTAAATACTTTCATTAGTCTCTGGCCTTATCTTATAGTTAGGATAGCCTTATGCCTATCCCACACATGCTTAAACTCCTTTACTGTGTTAACCTCTACCACTTCAGCTGGAAGGCTATTCCATGCATCCACTACCCTCTCAGTAAAGTAATACTTCCTGATATTATTTTTAAACCTTTGTCCCTCTGATTTAAGACTATGTCCTCTTGTTGTGGTAGTTTTTCTTCTTTTAAATATAGTCTCCTCCTTTACTGTGTTGATTCCCTTTATGTATTTAAATGTTTCTATCATATCCCCCCTGTCTCGTCTTTCCTCCAAACTATACATGTTAAGATCCTTTAACCTTTCCTGGTAAGTTTTATCCTGCAATCCATGAACCAGTTTAGTAGCCCTTCTCTGAACTCTCTCTAAGGTATCAATATCCTTCTGAAGATACGGTCTCCAGTACTGTGTACAATACTCCAAGTGAGGTCTCACCAGTGTTCTGTACAATGGCATGAGCACTTCCCTCTTTCTACTGCTAATACCTCTCCCTATACAACCAAGCATTCTGCTAGCATTTCCTGCTGCTCTATTACATTGTCTGCCTACCTTTAAGTCATCAGAAATAATCACCCCTAAATCCCTTTCCTCAGTTGTTGAGGTTAGGACTCTATCAAATATTCTGTACTCTGCCCTTGGGTTTTTACATCCAAGATGCATTATCTTGCACTTATCCACATTAAATGTCAGTTGCCACAACTCTGACCATTTTTCTAGTTTACCTAGATCATTAGCCATTTGGCTTATCCGTCCTGGAACATCAACCCTGTTACATATCTTAGTATCATCAGCAAAAAGACATACCTTACCATCAAGACCTTCTGCAATATCACTAATAAAAATATTACGATATGAAAAAAGCGGCTTTAATTGTTTATTTGTATCTATTTTATATTTTTAAACAATTAAAGCCGCTTTTTTCATATCTTCACCTGGAGTCCTGCATTTTGAGTGGAAGTGTCCAGGGGATTTCTCTAGCCCCCCATATCATCAGGGGTGGCAACATATATGCCTGAACTGTCCAATATCCTGTGAGTGCATTTCATATTGCGCAGTGTTAATATTTTAAAACTGTATTACACTATACCTCTTTTTATTTATCTTCATTTAGACAATCAGCCGGTTCCCTCGTTGTGTTTTGTATATTCTTGTGTTCAAGTTGATTGCTAGCTGGGAGCGATCTGAGGGAGGCTGCATTCACTAACCACTGATAAGTATCCTTGTATATAAGTGTGTGTAAAGGTCCTTTGGACCTTTATTTGTATCTATTTTATATTTTTAAACAATTAAAGCCGCTTTTTTCATATCTTCACCTGGAGTCCTGCATTTTGAGTGGAAGTGTCCAGGGGATTTCTCTAGCCCCCCATATCATCAGGGGTGGCAACATATATGCCTGAACTGTCCAATATCCTGTGAGTGCATTTCATATTGCGCAGTGTTAATATTTTAAAACTGTATTACACTATACCTCTTTTTTATTTATCTTCATTTAGACAATCAGCCGGTTCCCTCGTTGTGTTTTGTATACCCCACCTCCTATAGTCTGTAAGCTCATTTGAGCAGGGTCCTCTTCAACCTATTGTTCCTGTAAGCTTTCTTGTAATTGTCCTACTAAGAGTTACATCTCCCCTCTCAAAATATTGTAAAGCGCTACGGAATCTGTTGGCGCTATATAAATGTCAATAATAACATGGGAAATAGACCGGCCGCACAGCCTGACTTTCTGGAACTGAGCATGCGGTCAAAAGAGACTTCCGGCTAACTACCGAACGGCTGAACGGATTTGAATGAAATTTGGATATGTTGTTCCCATAACTATGCTGTTTCTAATAATTTATTTGAATGTGATGTGTACTTTTGGACTTATGGTAATTGGGTAAAAGTGTGTGTTTAAACTGTACGGTTAATTATGTTATCTCTCAGGCTAAGGGGAGGGGATGTGTGGGAGGTAACCAGTTGATGACTGGTTAATTCCTAATTGTCTGTTGCTGTCTCCCTTGCATGGAAGAATTGCATAAAAGCAGAGTATGTGTCATTAAACCTCAGTTCTACTTCACCCTCATTTTAGAGTCCTGTCTCTTATTGGGGGAATCTGCTACAAGGGATTGCTATGCTGTTCATACTCCTTGCTATAATCACTAAGTTCTTTTAAGAGCTTGTTCCTGTGTTACTCTCTTGGAAAAGAGGTTTACCCACTGGAGCCTGGAGCCTTGTCGTAGGTCCAGGGTGGGTAGGAGATGGCGAGACCCCAACCAAGCTGCAGCGGTTTGGGTGGTCTGTGGTGGTTATGGTGTCTGGAGGAGCGCTTGGAGCCCTCAGGAAGCGCTAGGAGCGTCCATCAACGGAGGTACCCAGTCGGGGTGCCAGGTGATCCGTTACATTCTCCAATCCCCCAAACATGAGCCAAGACTTCATGAAGGGGTAAATTAATCTCTTTAATGGGAGCCACACTTGGCCTTATATGACCATCCCCAGGGTACGCCCACCGGGATCTTGTGGGGGACTGATTTTAGACTTCACAGATCAATAACAATAAGGTCACAAGGTACGACACTCCCACACAAAGCACACAATCGCTCCCCTCTGCTTGGGAGATAATTGAATCAGTAACTGTACTAATTCTAATCATATTATCTCCAAGCACAGAAAAAAATAACTTTTTAAAAACACCCCAAAAGCACCCTAAAAAATACATAAAATCCCACAAATGCTACATCCCCTGATAGCCCTGATCTGGGTGGCAAACATATTCAAAAATCACCCAGATCAGTTCAGGAATTAACTGGAAGTCTTATTTTTTTAAAACCTTCACTCCAGCAGAAGTGCTGGCAGCCGGGCAGAGCGCCGCTGGCCTCTGCCCCCCAAGTATCCCCAGCTATTTACCTATCTACACCGGGAAGGCCGAAGGTGGTGAACCTTCACCCAACAACCTATATATTGTGGGGGAGCTACTCTGCCAATTTTTATTTGTGGGTGGGTTGCGAGACTAACTTAGGCACTGACCAACAGAAGGTCAGGTACCTGGTTAGTCTCCCCCCAAAAGAGGAGATATGTTACAAACTGCCTTTTGTAACTGGTTCTTTATTATTATAAAGGGAAAATAGACCGACCGCACAGACTAAATCTGTGGAACGGCTTTGGGCAGGGAAATATGCGAGCGGTCGGTCACATCCACCTTTTAACTAACTCCCGAACCACCGGTCCAATTCGACTAATTTTTTTATATGTTGTTTCCCTGATTGGACTGGTTATGAAAATGTAACTTGTGTTAAAATTGTATGCATAGTTTTAGAGTTACAGAAAATGTGAAAAGGTATATATATTTTTTAACTTGGAGATAATTGAGCTGATATAATGATTAACTCAATTATCTCCTAAGCAGAGGGGAGGAATGTACAGTGATTAATGGATGTGCTTCTACTGTAAATCTGTAACTGATTGGCTGCTGTTTTTTCACCTTCAGTGCCCCACCAGGTCCACATGGGTGGTAACCTTACTTCAAAACCTGCATAAAAGAAGCTTCTTGTTTGGTCATTAAATCAGTTCTGCTTAACCCTTCAAAATGTAGCCTCATCTCATTATTGAAAGGTCTTTTAAGAGCTCTGAATCTCTCTCTCTTCTGATCCAGTGGATGGGATATCGTGACTACACTACAGCACAGCATCTTGCCGGGAAGAGGGATGTCTCCAACGGCAGATACCCCTCTACAACCTGGGTAGCCGTTCGAATCTTGTATACATCCCCTCCCCACACTGGAACGGCAGCAGTTTGACCTGACCGTTTGTGCTCTGGGACTAGGCAACTCTGGACTAATGTGATTGTAGCGCCGGTGTCCCTTAATCCTTCAGCGGAGTGACCCTCCAGCCATACTTTCTGCCTGTGGTGCTAGCGGTTGTCAGAAGCTGCATACACCGGATCTGCTTCATGAAGACCTCCATGGGGGTCTCTTGGTTCACACACAGTACCCGGACTGGTCGGTGGGGACCAGACGAGGGGGAATTGTAACTCCTAGAGGTGCGGTTGTTGTTGAGGGGGCAGTTGGCAATGAGGTGCCCGGGTTGTTTGCACTGGTAGCAAGTAGGTTGTGGGCAGTCAGCGTGGTGGTTGTTGGGTAGTCCCGTGTATCGGGTAAGTCCCGCTGGCCCAGGGGCTTGAAAATCATTTTGGGTCGTTGCTCTGTAATTATCCCTGATCTCTGTTCTGCTTACCAGTTGGGAGTTTACGGACTCTTGTAGCCAAGAATTTTGATGCTCGTCGGCCAATTTTGCTGCTTTGTTAAGGGTGCCTGGCCGCCTGTCTTTTAGGCATTCTCTTTCTTTCTGGTCTATGCCATCGTAAAAGTGTTCCAATAAAAACAGCTCAAGTATTTCTGAAACCGTTACTGCCTGGCACCCATTGATCCAATGTGTGGCAACCCTTTGCATCCTGTGAGCCCATTCGGTATGTGTATCATTCAGTTTCAGTTTTTTATTCCAAAATTGTCTGCGATACGTGTCGGGGATTACAGCATAATGCCTTAGCAGTGTATCTTTGATTTCCACATATTGGGTCACCTCCTCTGAAGTTAGTGTTCGGAATGCGTCCGAGGCTTGCCCAGATAATTTTCCGTCCAGTATGGTGGGTCATTCTTCGATGGGGATCTGGTTGAGCGCACATTGCCTCTCGAAGTCTGTTAAAAATGTGTCGATCCCAGTTTCGCTCTCTAGGAAGGGCTTGAAAGCCGCATAGGGGATCTTTCGCCTCCCGGTGGTCTCTGATGGGGTGGTCGTTGTGGTTGGCCCGGGGCAATGTTGAGCGTTGATTAGGCTGAGCTCGTGGGCTCTAGACGCCTGTATCTCTGCCTCGGCCATCAGCTGCTGTACCAGCTCTATAGAAGGGTTCGGCCCGTAGAAGGGGAGTCTCTCCCAGAAAATCCTTGTCTTTTCATCACCAGCCATCACCGGGGTCTCTGCCATGGTCCAACTCTGTTAACTCCGCAATCAGCTCCCTGCTAGGATGATTGCTGGCAGTTCCACTTCGGCTCTCCAGTAAATCCTTTAAGGTGGTGTGCTTTAATTTACCATAGGTGCTCTACATTCGTTCTGGGTCTCCCCTAGGAACTCCAGAACCATCCCGCCGCTGCCACCAAATGTTACAGTTGCCTCCAGGCTGGCTGAAAGTTGGACCACTTAGATGTCCTGATTCACGGTCTTGGAGAGCGTCGCTCCGATCAGCATACAGCAATATTCCTGGAAATGTAGATATTCCCCACTAGCTATGAGCAGAGCTAGTATAACACCTTTCCCTACAACACAAGTGTAACGGACCGCCTGGCACCCCGACTGGGTAGCTCCGTTACTGCTCATAGCGCTTCCCGAGGGCTCTAAGTGCTCCGCCAGACACCACAACCACTGCAGACCACACGAACCGCTGCAGTTTCTTTGGGGTCTCGCCATCTCCTACACACCCTGGACCTATGACAAGGATCCAGGAATCCTGTGGGTGAACCTCTCCTCCAAGAGAGTGAAACAGGAACAAGCTCTTAAAAGAGCTTAGAAGTCATTATCCAAGGGAGCATGCAGAGCATAGCAATCCCTTGTAGTGATATAGCAATTCCCCCAATAAGAGATAAGACTGTAGATTGAGGGTTAAGCAGGAACAAACTGAGCTGTGGTTTTATTGCTTCTTTTATACATGTTTTTACACAATGTTAACACCCACATGGTTTTGTAGAACAGCTATTTAAACACGTACAATACAGTTAAACACTCCCATTCATTCCAGCAAAAATCCTCCTGTAACGAAATCCCCTATTTACAGACTATACAAACAAGCCTGTTCGATTATTTGGAGGATTACAGCGGGATTTCGTGGAAATAACAATAAATGCGAATGAACTACCGAACCATCGTGTGGCGCCTATTGACCACCCTGACTGTTGCAGTTAACCACAGACTAATTGGGGAATAGCTGGTGGTCCGCGTTCATCTACCGAACACGTGGCAATCGCCATTTTGTATTGTCGAACGCACAGCGGTAAATGGTGAAGATTCCCTGGAACTGATTTCGGCTACCTATTTTGTCGAACACCGCTGATACCTTCGCCCATCCTCGTTCATACAGTGGAAAAACACACGAATGAAGGGGTACTACTTCATTCGTGCGCTGAAAGTATGCGAAAGTGACCGACCCCAGATAGCTATAGTATGGAACTTGCAGTCGGCTGCAAACACACGAACGGCCGGTGAAAGTCAAACTTCGGTCGACGATTCTGAGAACTGTGTTCGTGGGATCTGAGCGCTATTCGCCTATCTGGGGATATGTGGAACTTAAAGTTTATGTTGTGTAAAAAGAAAGTTATTTATTTTAATTCTGTTTTGCTAAATGAGAAAAGCCATGTTTCTTTCTTCCTGGAGATAATTAAGGCTCTCTTTGCTACCTTAAGTTAATTATCTCCAGGATGGAAAAGAGGGAGTGATTTATGTAAAAGGGGAGTGCTGTGATTGGCTACTGTGTTACTTTTGTCCCAGTCTTCCATCTGGTCCCCTAGGGGAGTGTCCACCAGGTGGAAGACCTGCATAAATACCGGGCGGGTAGCCCACAGTAAATCAGATCGTTTTACCCCTTCATGAAGTCTCGACTCATGTTTGGGGGATTGGGAGTTATAATCACTTCGTTTCAGTTGGATTTCGGGAGAAGCTGCAAGGATCATCGCTGCACGAATGCAAGGATCCTGTACACTGGTGGCAAGTGGCGGAACGTACCCGAACGGACGTACCAAATTGAAACAAGTGGTGAATGGCGCATAGATATGAACGCTTGAAATGAACCACATTAAAGGAACTGCTGGAAGCTCGAGGCATAGTGGCAAGCAACAAACCGAAAGCCACGTTAATAGCCAAACTACTGGAGAGCGATCAAACCGGCGAACCACAAATGGCGACTGCAGAGGAAACAGAGTTCCAGAGGGATGTGAGATGGAGACTCAGCCTGGTAGGACCTAACCCTGCACCAGAGATCGTGGTACAGATCTTGGCACAAGCTACAGAGTCCCAGAATGCCAGGGAAGCACGAGAAGCCAGAGACAGATCACCTCCAGTGGATATACTGTTGCTATCTGGATCTACAATGGGGCGTCAGTGGAAAATCAACTACGCTGCATTTAAAAGCTTCGTGGAAGGTGAGATGAATATTGATAATTACTTGCAAGATTTTGAAAGACAATGTGTGTTAGAAGATTTGGAAAGAGCTAACTGGGTTGCAGCAAGTAGTAAACTATCAGGTAGAGCAGCCGAAGCGTTGAGAGCTGTGCCAGATGGGGATATACAAAACTATGACAAGATAAAAGAGATTTTGTTAGCCCGGTACGTTGTAACTCCTGAAGCCCATAGAAGGAAATTCAGGGCCCTCAGAAGACAAGGCAAGGATTCATATACCGAGTGGGCATTTTGTATGCAACGCGCTGCCAGTAATTGGATGCAGGGGAATCAGGCAACTACCCTAGAGGATGCTGTGCAATTGTTGTTACTGGAGCAATTTTTTGATTATACTCCAGCGGAGGTGAGAGACTGGGTCAGAGACAGAAAGCCAAAAATGGTGGAGGAGGCAGCAAGGCTGGCAGACGAATTTCATGAGAGCTTGCGGATGGATGGAAACCGAGGGGTCCAGGGCCAGCGGCCTGCATCTGGCCCGCCAACTATGCCACAGAGGGTACCACCACCAGGGGGCAATCCCACAACCCCGGGGTACCAAAAGACTGCTCCAATGTGTTATGGGTGCAAACAAGTGGGGCACATCAAACCTAATTGCCCACAACGCACTACAGACGGCTGGGGACGGGCACCGGTACCACCGACAAAAGCAGCCGCACACTGTGTGCAAGAGGATTACAACTCTCTGACTCAAGAGACACCCAGTAGCAACAGTGAGAATTGGGCCACCTTACATGAGGTGAACCCTGTGCAAGCGGCTGGGGATAACAGGGTGCACCACCGCCAGTCAGTAAAGCTCAATGGACAAGAGGCTCAGGGACTAAGAGACAGCGGGGCTACTATTACCTTGGTCCAGCCACACCGGGTCACCCCGACCCAGCACACAGGATGCACCATTGCTGTAAGGGTGGCCGGAGGGGCAATTCACAAACTACCAACAGCCTGGGTTCACATTGATTGGGGTACAGGGGCCAAGGCCTTAGAAGTGGGCATCATGCCAGATTTGCCCGCGGAAGTATTGCTGGGGAATGATCTAGGATGCCTGACGTCCCAATTGGCAGCCTGCAGTCCCGAAGGAGCACTACCTGTTACCACCCGGCAGCAATCCAGAGCTATGGAAGCCTCCCCCTCAACCCATCACCAGGTAAGCGATAACCCTCTGACGATTCCCCCTGACCATACTTCTTACTGGGGTACACCTCAAGACTTTGAGCAAGCGCAACGGGAAGATCCCACCTTAAAAGGGTATCGGAGGGAGGCAGAACAACCCCAGGGAGACAGAGATCAGGCAAGGTTTAGTTGGGAAAAGGGTTTACTGTACCGAGTGACTGGGGGGACAGGGACAGGAGCGGGCCAGGTAGAAAAAAGACAGTTAATAGTGCCCCGTAAGTATCGAGTAGAACTGTTACGGATTAGCCATGATATTCCCCTAGCAGGTCACTTGGGCATTAAAAAGACAAGAGACAGACTCACCCAGTCCTTTTTCTGGCCAGGGGTCACTAGAGATTTGCAGGATTATTGTAGGACCTGCAAAGTATGCCAAAAGGTAGGGAAAAGAGGGGATCACCCCAGGGCAAAACTACGTCCCCTACCCATTATTGAGGAACCATTTTTCCGAGTGGCAGTTGATTTAGTCGGACCACTCAGTAAACCCAGTCCATCCGGTAAGAAAGACATTCTTACTGTGGTGGACTACGCTACCCGCTACCCCGAAGCTATAGCTCTGTCAAATATACATGCAGAGACGGTAGCGGAAGCACTAGTTCAGGTATTTACTAGGGTGGGATTCCTTAGGGAGATAGTGTCAGATCAGGGAACCCAATTCACCGCGTTCACAGAGACCTGTAGGAATTGGGAAAGATTCCTCCCTCATTTGCTCTTTGCCTATAGGGAAGATCCCCAGGAGTCCACCGGATTCTCCCCGTTCGAGCTATTATACGGGAGACGGGTCCGGGGACCCCTGGATCTAGTATGGGAACATGGGGAAGGTGATATGGAACAAGCAGGTACCCCTATAGTCTCCTTTGTACTAGAGCTGAGGGACCG
>OW240925.1:11560587-11574875 GCA_933207985.1 Pelobates cultripes
AGAGCGACATGTTTATTATCAGCGTATAGATACTCGGATCATTATACAGAGCGACATGTTTATTATCAGCGTATAGATACTCGGACTTATTATACAGAGCCACATGTTTATTATCAGCATATTCTCTGTATTTTTATATAGAGCGACATGTTTATTATCAGTGTATAGATACTCAGTATTATACAGAGCAACATGTTTATTATCAGCGTATAGATACTCAGTATTATTATACAGAGCAACATGTTTATTATCAGCGTATAGATACTCAGTATTATTATACAGAGCCACATGGTTATTATCAGCGTATAGATACTCAGTATTATTATACAGAGCCACATGTTTATTATTAGTAGGGATCGACCGATATTGATTTTTTAGAGCCGATACCAATATTCTGTGAACTTTCAGGCCGATAGCCGATATAATTTGCCGATATTCTGTACATTTACCATTTTGGAAAATAAAAACTATTTCTAAAGGTAAATGCACAAAATATACATGCCACGTGTAGTGGATGCAGTGTGTTTAGACAGGGGAGCTGTTTATGTTTGTGTAGTGTGTGTAGTGGATGCAGTGTGTGTGTAGTGGATGCAGTGTGTGTTTGTGTAGTGTGAGTGTTGTGGATGCAGTGTGTGTTTGTGTAGTGTGAGTGTTGTGGATGCAGTGTGTGTTTGTGTAGTGTGTGTGTTGTGGATGTGGTGTGTGTTTGTGTAGTGGATGCAGTGTGTATTTGTCTAGTGTGTGTAGTGGATGCAGTTTGTATTTGTCTAGTGTGTATATAATGAAAGCAGAGTGTTTGTGTAGTGTGTGGGTAGTGTGTGTAAAGTGAATGCTGTATATACTAAATGCAAAGTGTGTGTGTTTGTGTAGTGTGTGTTTATAAGGAATGCAGAGTGTGTGTATTTGTGTAGTGTATGTATAGTGAATGTAGTGTGTTTATATAATGCAGAGTGTGTGTGTTTGTATAGTGTGTGTATATAATGCAGAGTGTGTGTGTAGTGTGCATTATTTAAACACACTACACAAACACACACTGAATTATATAAACACACTACACAAACACACTGTGTATATAATGCAGTGTTTATATAATGCAGTGTGTTTGTGTAGTGTTTATATAATGCAGTGTGTTTGTATAGTGTGTGTATAATGCAGTGTGTTTGTATAGTGTGTGTTTGTATAGTGTGTGTGTATATAATGCAGTGTGTGTTTGTATAGTGTGTGTGTGTATATAATGCAGTGTGTGTTTGTATAGTGTGTGTGTGTATAAAATGCAGTGTGTGTTTGTATAGTGTGTGTGTATATAATGCAGTATGTTTGTGTAGTGTGCATTATATATACACACACACTATACAAACACACTGCATTATATACACACACACTATACAAACACACTGAATTATATACATAGTGTGTATGTGTATAATAATAGAGTATGTGCGAGGGGGCATTTTTTATTAAAAATTTTTTTATTTTAAATTATTATTATTTTTTTATATATTTAATTATTATTTATTTTTGTTGTCCCCCCTCCCTGCTTGTTGCCTTGCCAGGGAGGGGGGATAGCTTAGCTGTGGGGGGAAGGGGGGTAAGGAGGGGCAGCAAGCGTTTACTCACCTCCCAGCAGCTCCTCCAGCTCCCCAGTGTAAATCTTGCGAGACCCGCGGCCGTCAGAGCTGGCCGTCAGAGCTGGCCGCAGGTCTCGTGAGATTTACACTGGGGAGCTGGAGGAGCTGCTGGAAGGTGAGTGAACACTTGCTGCCCGCCCCCCCAGGACCGCCGGGCTTGTAATGAGCCTGGTGGTCCTGGGAGTTATTATCGGCAATATCGGTATCCCTATTGGCCGATACCGATATTGCCGAAAACACAGAATATCGTCCGATTATATCGGTAAAACCGATAATCGGTCGATGCCTAATTATCAGTGTATAGATACTCAGAATTATTATACAGAGCGACATGTTTATTATGAGCGTATAGATACTCAGTATCGTTATACAGAGCGACATGTTTATTATCAGCATATAGATACTCAGAATTATTATACAGAGCAACATGTTTATTATCAGCATATAGATACTCAGTATTATCATACAGAGCAACATGTTTATTATCAGTGTATAGAGACTCAGTATTATTATTATTCAGAGCGACATGTTTATTATCTGTGTATAGATACTCAGTATCATTATACAGAGCGACATGTTTATTATCAGCGTATAGATACTCGGTTTTATTATATAGAGCGACATGTTTATTATCAGCGTATAGATACTCAGTATTATTATATAGAGCGACATGTTTATTATCAGTAAATAGATACTCAGTATTATTATACAGAGCGACATGTTTATTATCAGTGTATAGATACTCGGTATTATTATATAGAGCGACATGTTTATTATCTGCGTATAGATACTCAGTATTATTATACAGAGCGACGTGTTTATTATCAGTGTATAGATACTCAGGGCCGGACTGGGGATACACAGCAGCCCTGGAAAAAATCTATGCTAGACCCATGTCATTGAGCCTTGTGTGTGAGTGTATATATATATATATATATATATATATATATGTGACGAGACCAATCTCGCCACATTGCATTGGAGAAGCCTGGTTGCTCGCCTGCTGCCTTTGGACTATGGCCCCCTGTTAAAAGACATCTTTTTTTACCTGCAGAAAAGCTTCATTCGTGCTTTTCTGCCTGGGGTTCGGTAGATTTGTTTGAATGTGTTATACCCCAGATAGGAATCCCATGGAGCCCATTCGTATGAAACTGACTGTAAAGACTTTGGCTCCATGGCGATTAAACTGTATTCGTGTGGTCTGAGCGCCATTCGCTTAATAATGTGCGCTCGGACCTGAGCTATCTGGGGACATGTTACATGTCTGTGTTTTATGTAATAAATGTGACTGTATGTATTTTAAAGTGTTTTGTGTCTTTTTGCAACCATGTGCTTAATGGAGTCTTGTGTCTGTCCTGGGAGATAATTGAATTACTCTCCAGGATAGAAGACTCTGAAACTGGTTTGGGCCAGAAAGCCATGCTTCATTTAGTCACAAAGGACTTTTTACTAACTTTTGAACCCCTTGTCTGATTTGTGCCATTTTTTTATATGTTGCTCCCCTGAATGGATTGATTCCACATATGTAATTTTATGTGAATGTGATGTATGGTTTTAGAGTTATGAAAGTTGGGTAGAAAGTACGTTTTAACTGTATGTGTAATTGAGTTTCCTCTCAGGATAAGGGGAGGGAATATGTGGGATGTAACTGTGATGTGATTGGTTGTTTTATACCTCCCTGTGGGCGGTCCTGTATTTGCAAGACTGTAATAAAAACCAGGCTGGGTGTGCCAGCACCTCAGACCACTGCTTGACCTTCAACACGGAGCCTTGTCTCGTTCTTGGTGGGATTCTCTGTATGCTGTTAGAGACTGATTGCCAGGAGTGTAAGCTGATTGTCTGCTTTTCCTGTTCGTCTGCTAGCAGCTATTTGGGAGGTTCCAGTTCGGGAGTTGGAGTGCTATTTTGTATCCAGTCCGGGAGTTTGGTGTTCTGCAGTAGCTGTGCCTGTATCTCTGGAAAGGGGGCCGATCGCCTAAACGTTTTTTACCCCTTGTGTGCAAAACGGTCCGTTACAATATATATATATATATATATATATATATATATATATATTTTGTGTGTTTAAATTAGTAACTGGAGCAGGATAGTGGAGTGCAGGGGAATGTTGGTGTGTGAATGCAGATTAGAAGGGGTTGAGTTGCCAGCCAGATGTGAAACTGTGATGGAATTCCAGTAAAATAAAAGTTTAGTAGGCCAAGATTGCCACAAGGCATATGTAGGTACATGTGTTTGTAGTATCAGTTAGTTAGTTACATGTAGCTAAGATACTGTCATCAATGTACTGAGCATGTGCAGGAATGCAGGAACTGGAATTACGCGTCCCTCTCCTTTGTTTCAGATGAGCCACGTGGTTAGACCGGATGGATGAGTTTAGACTCAATTCATTGATTAGGTTAAGGGTATGTGTTGGCGTAGCTAATTATGGGAGGAGCTATAGTGCTATATAAGGAATCTACTCTATGTATTCAGTGCTCAGATCTTTGCTGTTTTTGGTGACATAAGTCCCTCTGAGTCCCTGTCGGTGAATCGAATAAAGATCTCTTCCTTCCTGAAGAAACCTGTGTCCATCTCTCTGTGCTTGGCCTCCGTCAGTTTCCTGGTAACATCTTTGGTGCATTGGCCGGGAAGCTCGTCGTTAACGGTGGCTAGGAAGCAGAGGCGTGAGACGGTCTATCTTTGCCCACGTTCTCTACGGCTGCACCCCTGAACTTCTGCGTGGACCTCCCTTCATCTCGGCGCCACTGGTCTGTTGTCCAGTAGATCATCGGCCTCTACATAGTAAGTGCTGGGGTGTCCCGTCGATGAGTGTGAACTTAGGTTCAGGAACGAGGAGGTAAGACGACTACTGTTTTAGAAGGTGGACCCACTAGGGGTATTGGATATCGATTGTGCGGTAGGCCCATTAGGGGTTTGAATTGGAATTGTGTATGGAATTGGCCCCCTCCAGTGGAGGGAAGATGCGAAGGCGCACGGCTTATAATTAGACGCCCTGTAGTCAGCCCGTCTAATCTTGATATGGAGTCAGGCTGGGTCTTGGTTGAAGGTATATAGCCCAAGCCAGACACCGGTATCTTGTCTAGACTAGCGTATCTAGGGTGTACATTTCGTTCGCTAGGTCGGAGGGACTGGGAGACTAAGCAGACTCTGGTGTACATTATCGTTTGCTAGTTCTCAACCTATCTTGGCTAAGTGGGAAGGCGTGTAAATTTGGAACCCACTAGCCTACTGATAGAGTAGATAGACTAAAAGGGTATTGTTGTAAATTCTGCCCTCTAGTTCGCTATATGTGGTGCTTGGGCAGCGACGGCTAACCAAAACGGATGTAAATAGTTTTAGGTAGTCCCTCGAGGTACTGTCCAATAGATTAGTTGGGAAACTGTAAATGTGTTAAAATTTATTATAGTAGAGTGTATATCTTGCTGGGTAGCGTGAGCTCTGCCGTCTAGCGAGAGTATGAATAGTGTGTAACTGTATCATATCGCACGGTACCATAACCATGTATTATAATCACTGATACTGTAAATAATCACTAATAACTGCCGTTTATGTTGTATGTTTAACACCATAACTACTACTAACTGACCTGTGACTTTAAAATTATATTCTAACCAATGCTAACCGTACTATAACTACTGTTTGTAAAGACGATGTTACTAGGGTGTGTTATAGACGGTAATTTAAATACTGAGAATTATAGCGTGGGTAATTGTATAATTTTGCCAAAAAAGGTACAGTAATAGTTATTTAGTGTGTGGTGTAACAGCTGTGTGTGTATGAGAATTTTCCTTGTGTTTTTGGTGTGTGTTTGGCCTAGTAACTGTGCCACGTGGTGCTGTTGCTAAGGTAACTGGTGTGACTGTTGAAACTGTTTGTATATTTGTACTGCTTTGAATCAGACGCTCTGTTGAAATCATGGGTGCTTCTGATTCACAAACAGTTCTTTGTCTTGTATGTGTCAAAAAAAAACAAACAAAAAAAACCCTTTCTAAAGAATATGCTGTTTGTGATTATGGTGTAACACTGTCCCCCAAAAGATTAAAATACTCTGTGTAGCAGAGGACGGCCTCTTCCTTGATCCAGATTTAATACAGCAGGTTTACAGTGTTATAAATAATATGTTGGGGCTATACGAGTAGTTTCTGTATACAGATTGTTGAAACACTGCTAAATGGAACAAACTGTGCTAAGAGGAACAATGGAGTCCATGGTAGCCAGAACTTGTTTGTCCTCTAAAACCTTAATTACAACTGCTTTGGACACCTCCCCCCCTTGCATCTGATTACCAACCCCTAATTCATCCTCCAGAGCCAGAGTAGCCCAAAACTGGTATAGCTGGTATTTGCACTCCCCCTGCTCTATTGTCCACACCTACCCACATACCTATCTGTTCTTTTCTTTCAAACTCTTGTATTTCTGTACAAACTGTTTTTTTGTAATTTAAATTGACTTCCTTTTTGGTAGGAGTGTATTTAGCATTGAATTTTATTTACAGTTAAATTGTGAGGAGAATTCTTAATAGCAATAACTGAGTCTATTGGATCAGATAATTCTCAGCAATGACATTGTACCATAAACATTGAAATAGCACTAAAACTATTGAATACTGTGTGTCTTCAGTGATAGTCTAAAATACAACTGGAAGAAATGATTAATGGTATAGGATGCTGGAGTACACTTTTATCCTTTTTTTTTTTTTAGCTACTGGATGGGCCCCTCCCAGCTTTGTTCAAAATATCCCTTTTACTAAAGTACAAACTGAGATGTTTAATTTACCATAGAACTAAAGCTTTACTCAAGCCTAGCTATCAGGGTGAGCAGTGATTAAAATAAGTAATAATAAAATAAGCACATAATTAAAGTTTATCTGCTTCATTAGATTTTAGGGAGGCACTTTAGGGCCACCTACTGGCCATCTTCGGGAGTTACATTGATATTACATTGCATAATCATCTTTAACGCTATACTGGCATATAACAGACAGAAGTAGGATTGTTTATCCTATTTTAATATATTTATTGCTATAAGGTTTTATTTTATGTATAAATATATTAAAAGTTAAAGGACCACTCTAGGCACCCAGACCACTTCAGCTTAATGAAGTGGTCTGGGTGCCAGGTCCTTCTAGGGTTAACCCATTTTTTTTTATAAACATAGCAGTTTCAGTGAAACTGCTATGTTTATGAATGGGTTAAGCCTTCCCACTAATCCTCTAGTGGCTGTCTCATTGACAGCCACTAGAGGCGCTTGTGTGCTTCTCACTGTGATTTTCACAGTGAGAGCACGCAAGCGTCCTAGGAAAGCATTGTAAATGCTTTCCTATGCGACGGGCTGAATGCGCGCGCAGCTCTTCCCGCGCGTGCGCATTCAGCCCAGGAGGAGGAGAAGAGGAGGATCGGAGGAGGAGAGCTCCCCGCCCAGCGCTGGAAAAAGGTAAGTTTTTAACCCTTTCCCCTTTCCAGAGCCGGGCGGGAGTGGGTCCCTGAGGGTGGGGGCACCCTCAGGGCACTATAGTGCCAGGAAAACGAGTATGTTTTCCTGGCACTATAGTGGTCCTTTAAGTTTTATTATTAGACCCATAAAGATTATTTTGATACAATTACCCTCTGGTGACACCTACTGGTAGGTTTTTGGTTTAACACTTTAAAAAAAAAATGTTTCATCCACCAAATGCTGACTAGTAAAATTAGCTCACCCCCTTCCACCCATCTTACTACTCTCAGACTGAGCAGCCTTGCCGAAGCCCTGTATTAACCCAACAGATGACTGGTACCCTCCAACCCCTACATTACCAAATGCCTCTCCGACTTACACTGTGCCCAACACACGTTGACAATAATGGTCAATTGCAACATGCAGACCCTGTATTTGCTTATGTTCCTTTCACTACGACTGACTTATTTAATTGGAAGACACATAATTCTTCATACACTGATAAGCCTCAAGTCATGACAGATTTGGTTACCTCTATTATACAAACCCACAATCTCACCTGGGCTGATTGTCAGCAATTATTACTGACCTTTGGAACGTAAATGGCGCTGACATGATCCATTTAAAGGCCTATCAACAAGCCATTACTGCTGGCATGAAGGCAGGAGGGAAAAAGGCAATTAACATGTCCAGGATGGCTGAAGTGTTACAAAACACTAATGAATCACCCAGTGCTTTTTATGAGAGACTGCTTGAGTAAAATAGATTGTACACTCCTTTCAATCCTGAAGCCCATGAAAACTTCCAAATGATTAATTCAGCATTTGTCAGCCAGGCCCAGAGTGATATTAAGAGAAAGTTACAAAAATTGGAGAGATTTGCAGGGATATCCATATCACAGCTAATGGAGGTTGCAAATAAGGTGTATATGAATAGGGGAACTGAGACAAAGCGTGAGAAGGAACGTAAGATGAGGAAAAAGGTAGATATGCTAGCGGTAGCTATCACAAGTGTAATAAGACAGGGAAGGGAAGGGAAGTGAATAAAGGAGTCGAGAATAGGCTGAGTAAGGGACCTTTAAGTAGGAATCAAAGTGCATATTGTAGAGAGGAAGGGCATTGGAAAGTGACTGTCCACAGAGGGGATATATTGCAGGTGGTAGACAAGAAGAGAGAAGAGGGTGAGGTGGTTATAGAGAAAGAGAGGATAGAGATTTTGTAGGTCTGGCTGACACTGTCATGGAGGACTATTGATACCGACCAGGCTCCATCCCCCTTGGCCAAGCGGGGCCTATGGTTGATGTAGCAATAGGGGGAAAGAGAAGTCCTTTCATGATCGACACAGGTGCTGAACATTCTGTGGTGACTAAGATGGTGGCTCCGCCTTCGGGGAAGACTATAACTGTGATAGGAGCTACTGGGATGAGCACTGCTAGACCGGTTCTTAAGAGTTGCACTTGCATTCTGGGAGGCCATTTGGTGAAGCACCAATTTCTATATATGCCTGAGTGTCCAATCTAACTTCTAGGATGAGATTTATTATCAAAGCTTCAAGCCCAGATAACCTTTTTACCCAATGGATCAACATATCTGAAGTTTAAGGGATCATCGGGCATAATGGCGATATCGGTGCCAAGCATAGGCGTGCGCAGCCTATTGCATTAGGGTGTGCACCCTAAAGCACAAGCACACGCCGCATATATATATGTATGTATGTATATACATACACATATATACACACATACACACACTGCTGTGTGTGTGTGCTGTGTGAGGGTGCTGTTAGTGTGATGTGTAAGTGACGATGCTGGTAGTGTGCTATGTGGGTGAGGGTGTTTGTGTGTGCGTGCTTGTGAGGATGCTGTTAATGTACTGTGTGTGAGGGTGCTGTTTGTGTGTGCGCTTGTGAGGGTGCTGTTAATGTACTGTGTGTGAGGGTGCTGTTTGTGTGTGAGGGTACTGGTAGTGTGCTGTGTTTGTGTTTGTTAGGGTCCTGTTTGTGTTTGTGAGGGTACTGTTAGTGTGCTGTGTGTGTGAGGGTGCTGTTTGTGTGCTGTGTGTGAGGGTGCTGTGTGTGTTTGTGAGGGTGCTGTATGTGTGTGTGGGTGCTGTATGTGTGTTGGTGCTGTGTATGTCTGTGGGTGCTGTATGTGTGTGGGTGCTGTGTATGTCTGTGGGTGCTGTGTGTGTCTGTGGGTGCTGTATGTGTGTGGGTGCTGTGTATGTCTGTGGGTGCTGTGTATGTTTGTGGGTGCTGTGTATGTTTGTGGGTGCTGAATGTATGTGGGTGATGAATGTGTTGTGGGTGCTGTGTATGTCTGTGGGTGCTGTGTATGTCTGTGGGTGCTGTATGTCTGTGGGTGCTATATGTGTGTGGGTGCTGTATGTCTGTGGGTGCTGTGTGGGTGCTGTATGTGTGTGGGTGCTGTATGTCTGTGGGTGCTGTATTTCTGTGGGTGCTGTATGTCTGTGGGTGCTGAATGTGTGTGTGCTGTGTGTGTTGTATGTGTGTGGGTGGGTGATTGTGGGGGGTGGAGGTGGGGGTACATTAATTGCTATCCCCCCTCCCTTCTTACCTTTTGTAGGGAGGGGGGATCGTGCTGCTGCTTCCTTCCCTGGTGGTCCAGTGGAGGAGGGGATCCTTGTTTCTGCTGTGATCCCTGGTGGTCGAGTGGAGAGTGAACTCTAACCCCTGTGGGGCTAGAGTTCACTCTCGCGAGATTTGAGCGTTGCCGTGGCAACGCTGATATCTCGCGAGAGGAACCCGGCAGAGCTACCGGCAAGAGCTCCGCCGGGTCCTCTCCTGCCTCCCTCCCTGCATGTGGGTCAGTGGGGAGGGAGGCTGAGAGCAGAGCCGGCGCTCGGATAGCGCCGGCTCTGCATGAGCCGACAGGGGGGATCCTGAGATCTCCCCTGCCGGTCTCAATATGCATAGGCGGGCCGCGGGGATTAGGGTGTGCCCAGGCACACCCGGCACACCCCGTGCGCACGCCTATGGTGCCAAGGGAAGAAGAATGGCGCTTCTATTCCATAGTGACAAGTGTTAACCCTAAGAGTGATGAATCCTTATTTGACATTCCAGGAGTATGGGCAGAAAATAATCTTGCCCATAATATTCCACCTATACGTATTGGGTTGAAGCTTGGGGCCTATCCTGTGAGTCTACGACAGTACCATATACCCCAAAAGGCAAAGAGAAACATACAGACCTACTTGGACAAGTTCGTAAGGTATGGTATCCTAAAATTCTGTACTTCCCCCTGGAATACTCCATTGTTACCTGTTCAGAAGCCAGGATCAGATGAGTATCATCCTGTACAAGATTTAAGAGCATTTAATGATGCGGTAGTTAATATACACCCAGTTGTACCCAATCTTTACAATCTGCTTGCCTTGATACCAGGTGGGGCAACCTACTTTACAGTGTTAGATCTTAAGGATGCTTTCTTTTGTCTTCGAATTGCTGCTGAGAGTCAACATATCTTTGTTTTACAATGGGAAGATGCTGTTACAGGTTCAAAGCGTCAGATGACTTGGACTAGATTACCTCAAGGGTTCAAGAATTCACCCACCCTATTTGGATCCGCATTAAGTCAGGACCTGCAAGATTTCAAGTCCATCCCAGGAGAATGTGTATTACTTCAGTATGTGGATGATTTGTTGATAGCGGCAATTACTAAAGAGATATGCCAACAAGCAACTTATGATCTACTTCAAATTTTCTGGAAAGCAGGATACAAAGTAACTAGGAAGAAAGTGCAATTGTGCTAGTCAACTGTCAAGTATTTAGGATTCCATATCTCTGAAGGTCAAAGGATAATGGGACTCCGAAAGGAAAGAAGCGGTATGTCAGATACCGATACCTAAGAATAGAAGACAGGTGCGAGAATTCTTAGGAGCAGCAGGATTCTGCAGGATATGGATTCCTAATTACGCGATATTGGCGAAACCCTTATATGGAGCTATAAAAGGCACAGAACATGACCCCTTCCTATGGACTACTGAACATCAGAAGGCATTTGAGGATATCAAGAAAGCACTAATGAGTGCCGCAGCCCTAGGTCTACCTGATCATACACGTCCATTCTATCTGTATGTACATGAGCAAAGAAGAATGGCTGTGGGAGTACTAACTCAGTATTTGGGATCATGGCAACGACCTGTAGCTTACATGTCTAAACAGTTGTATGCAGTGATTAGTGGTCTTCCACCTTGTCTGTGAGCAGTGGCCGCCACTGCCCTGTTGGTAGCAGAAGCTGACAAGCTTACACTGGGACAGGAACTCCACGTGCGAGTACCTCATGCAGTACAGACTCTATTGGATTACAAAGGTAATCATTGGTTCAGTAATAGCCAAATGACTAAATATCAAGCCATGCTATGTGAAACTGTTAATACCCTGAATCCAGCTACCTTTTTGCCACAACGTAATGAAAGTAAACATGATTGTTTGGAGATAATGGATGAGGTGTTTTTCAAGCCAACCGGACCTTCATGACTTTCCCATTCAGGACCCGGATGTACGGTATTATACGGATGGTAGTAGCTATGTGAAAGAAGGAATTACTCGGCAGCAGGTTGTAGAGTTGGGTAGAACTATGTTGGAAGTACAGAAATGAGAACAAGATAGGTTACCTGTGAACATATATCCACCTGTTCATTCTTACCATCCAGGAGATCAAGTGTGGATAAAAGAATGGAATAGTGTTCCATTAGGTCCGAAATGGAGAGGTCCTTATGTTGTTCTTTTGTCCACTCCAACAGCTGTAAAGGTGGGATAGGTGACTCAGTGGATTCATCACTCTAGGGTTAAATCAGCAGCAGACTCTTGGCAAGCCATTCCAGATCCTGAAAATCCTTTCAAGATCCGGTTAAAGCGAGTGACTCAGTCGGAGTGAGTGTGAAGTATTGGGACATCGTGGTTGGAAGTATTATTTTGAGATTAGCAAGTAGGTGTTTTGACGGCCATAATAAAGCCTGACCATCTGCCCACGTGTCATAAGTCAGAGTGTCTCGAAGGGATCTCTGTGAAGGAAAGTGAGGATCAGAAGAACGCCAATCCTTGCAGCCCTCACAATCGGGAAGCTGAGGTGCTGTCGCACGGTCGAAGAAACAAGAATGAGGATACCAGGAATAATACATTTTATTGTGTATTTATGTGTTATTATAAATTTTCAGGGAGGTAAGAGTACAGACATACAGAATTGTGATAGTTGCATTAAGACTACAAAGACAGGTAATCAAATATCTCAAACTCTCTTCTGGCACTCACAGTATGAATGTAAGGGATCTGTATCTAAATGTAGATATTTGGATATTGATTACAGTGTGTGTCACCTTGCAGAAGGAGTCTAAATGTTTTGATCCCCAATTCCAACCCCGTACAATTTGATGGGTAATTTGGAATAGCAACTCTCAGGGGACCTTGATAAATAGGATGGTGATAAATACCATACATTCTACGGGTATTCTACTATTTAATGCATGTAAGGCGATCTCGGGTAGTGGAAAACCTTGGAATGTATGTGGTAATTTAAAGTGGGAACGAACTTATGGGTTCAATGACAAATATTTATATCCCAGTAAAAGATCTACTGATCCTGATTGCCCAAATAGAGATTTTAATTTCTGTCCATATTGGTCTTGTGTGGGTTGGGCAACCTGGGGTAAAACAGTAGACCAAGATATGTGTGACGAGACCAATCTTGCCACATTGCATTGGAGGAGCCTGGTTGCCCACCTGCTGCCTTTGGATTATGGACCGGCAGCTAAAGGGTTAATTTTACTGTGCAGAAGGATTTATTTCTCCCTTTCTGCACAGCCGTTCGGTAGATTCTATCTACCGAACAAACAGTTTCTTTTCAGCCTCCCCAGAGCCGTGGGAAGCCGGCCGGCGACCTTAATTGGCCACCCAGAAGCTGGCATGTGCCCTCCATTTACCTCCCTGAAGCCGCGGTTAACCACGGCTTAACGAGCGTGTGCCGGCAATTGACCACCCAGTAGCTGCGGTTAACCGCAGCTTAATTGATTGTTACTGGGTGGTCGTGATTACACTTAGCCGCCACACGATAGTGGTGTTCTGGAGCTCCCCGGGCAGCCAGCGCTTTTCTGCCCGGCTTTCCTGCATCAAATCTGGACACTTTTTTTTCAGCCGTTTTTTTCAGCCTTATTTCAGCTGCAGAGACTAAGTCCCATTCGGCGATGGGACTTAGTCGTTTTTTCAGCCTGAAATAGACCGACCTCACAGCCCAAATCTATGGAACTGTTTTGGGCAGGAAAATGTGCTTGCGTCGGTCATAAAGGGACCTCAGCTAACTTTTTAACCCCTGGATGGATTTGGCTGATTTTTGGTTATGTTTATGTTTTAAGTGTGCTGATTCCAAATATGTAATTATGAAGATGGGATGTGTAGTTTTAAAGTTACAGGGTATGGCTAAAAACTGTATTTTTACTGCCTGTGTTTAATTATGTTAATCTCTTCCCAAACGTCATTTCGTTCAAAGTGGAGAGAATGTTAAAAAAATATATTTTTGTTCTGAGTGTGAGAAATGCTTTTCAGCCGCTTCTAATCTTAAGCATCATTTGAGGAGCCATACAGGAGAGAAACCTTATTTGTGGTGTGTTTAGTATTGTTCTGATCAGTTTAATACCTTCCGCGTCTCCTATCAGTGGACGTGTATATGGCAGCCATTTTAGGAACCGTACACCTGGGACCCGAGCAAGGTCACCTCGTTCAACAGGCTTGCAGCGTATCCTCCGGGAAGAAGAGCCTGAACCCTTACCGGCTGCACGTGTCTTACCTGTACATGGAAAGCTGCTGTGGTTCCTTGATGAGCCAGCTGCCCGTGAGTTAACATGTCCCGTGGAGAAGCACTCTGTCCTGTAAAGCCTCACCAAAAAAGGAGTGGTGTGTTTAGTATTGTTCTGATCAGTTTAATACCTTCCGCGTCTCCTATCAGTGGACGTGTACACGGCATTGATTTTTATCTAAGCCGTAAACTTTTGCACAGCGAAGTATATTCACTGCCATTGAAAAGGAGTGCATGGCGGTGGTGTGGGCCCTCAAAGCTGCAACCTACTTGTATGGACAACCGTTTACCTTACTCACAGATCACATTAAATTGGGGCACTGCGCGGTCAAGCTAATGTGACACCAGATAGGAGTGGTGTGTTTAGTACTATTTTTATCAGTTTAATACCTTCCGCGTCTCCTATCAGTGGACGGGTA
>OW240925.1:11592270-11608147 GCA_933207985.1 Pelobates cultripes
ATCCACTGTTAGCGTAACACACCCGCTTTAAGGACACTGACTGCTATTCAATCTATAACAGTGAGAAAAAGTTTTTTGTTTTTTAAATCCAAACTATTGTGACACCAGATCTAATTAGTGGCACTTGTCAGCGTATCCACTGTTAGCGTAACACACGCTTTAAGGACACTGACTGCTATTCAATCTATAACAGTAAAAAAAGTTTTTTGTTTTTAAATCCAAGCTATTGTGACACAGGATCTAATTAGTGGCACTTGTCAGCGTATCCACTGTTAGCGTAACACACCCGCTTTAAGGACGCGACTGCTATTCAATCTATAACAGTGAAAAAGTTTTTGTTTTTAGAGTAAACTATTGTGACACCAGATCTAATTAGTGGCACTTGTCAGCGTATCCCATTGGCGTAACACACACACCAGCTTTAAGGACACTAACTGCTATTCAATCTATAACAGTGAAAAAGGTTTTGTTTTTTTTTTTAAATCCAAGCTATTGTGACACCAGATCTAATTAATTGGCACTGGTCGAAGCGTATCCACTGTTAAGCGTAACACACACCAGCTTTAAGGACACTGACTGCTATTCAATCTATAATAACAAGTGAAAAAAGTTTTGTTTTTTAAATCCAAGCTATTGTGACACCAGATCTAATTAGTGGCACTGGTCAGCGAATCCACTGTTAGCGTAACACACCAACTTTAGGACATGACTGCTATTCAATCTATAACAGTGAAAAAAGTTTTTGTTTTAAATCCAAGCTATTGTGTCACCAGATCTAATGCGTGGCACTTGTCAGCGTATCCACTGTTAGCGTAACACACCCGCTTTAAGGACACTGACTGCTATTCAATCTATAACAGTGAAAAAAGATTATTTTTTTTTTAAATCCAGCTATTGTGACACAGGATCTAATTAGTGGCACTTGTCAGCGTATCCACTGTTAGCGTAACACACCCGCTTTAAGGACACTGACTGCTATTCAATCTATAACAGTGAAAAAAGATTATTTTTTTTTTAAATCCAAGCTATTGTGACAATAGATCTAATTAGTGGCACTGGTCAGCGTATCCACTGTTAGCGTAACACACCCGCTTTAAGGACACTGACTGCTATTCAATCTATAACAGTGAAAAAAGTTTTTTGTTTTTATAAATCCAAGCTATTGTGACACCAGATCTAATTAGTGGCACTTGTCAGCGTATCCACTGTTAGCGTAACACACCCGCTTTAAGGACACTCAATTGCTATTCAATCTATAACAGTGAAAAGTTTTTGTTTTTAAACTGCTTACAGACACCAGATCTAATTAGTGGCACTTGTCACAGATCCACTGTTAGCGAATACACCCGCTTTAAGGACACTGACTGCTATTCAATCTATAACAGTGAAAAAAGTGTTTTTTTTTTTAAATCCAAGCTTTGTGACACCAGATCTAATTGGTGGCACTGGTCACCGTATCCACTGTTAGCGTAACACACCCGCTTTAAGGACACTGACTGCTATTCAATCTATAACAGTGAAAAAAGATTATTTTTTTTTTAAATCCAAACTATTGTGACACCATATCTAATTAGTGGCACTTGTCAGCGTATCCACTGTTAGCGTAACACACCCGCTTTAAGGACACTGACTGCTATTCAATCTATAACAGTAAAAAAAGTTTTTTGTTTTTAAATCCAAGCTATTGTGACACCAGATGTAATTGGTGGCACTGACTGGGGAAATGGGCACTGTGAGCCTGACACAGAAGCTGGCAGCAGTGGCAGACAACTAAGTGCATTTACATTACATAGAAAAAAAAAATCAAAAAAAGCATACCCTTATCCCTAACCTAGCTATGCTTTTCCCTATCTTATGAACAGCAGCTACACTTTCCCTCCTCTTACTAAGCATGCAGCTTGAGAATGAATCTAAAATGGATGCTGTCCAGTAGGTGGGAGGGTCTGCTAGGGAGGCTGTGCTGCTAATTGGCTGGAATGTGTCTGCTGACTGTGAGTACAGGGTCAAAGTTTACTCAATGATGACGAATAGGGGGCGGGTCGAACCGCGCATATGTTCGCCCGCCGTGGCGAACGCGAACATGCTATGTTCGCCAGGAACCGTTCGCCGGCGAACCGTTCGGTACATCACTAATCTTCACTAAGGAATTTTATTTATTTATTTTTATTCTTTTATTTTCATGATTTTTTTCTCTTTATAGATTTTTATGGTATGGTTCTGAGAAAACTTTATCTCTGAAACAGACTATCGAGTCCTGCTCCAGTCTGGAGATTTATCGGGATTACTTTGAATCTTGACTTGTTTCTCCTCGTTATGACTGTCTTTTGAGTTTGCACACCAACGATTATTTGATATGTGCCTTAACGGTTTATTTCAGAAATCGATTTGACTACTTAAAACTTTCTAAATTTATACAATCAAAATAATTTTTTTTTTTTTATATAATTTCATATTTATTTAATTTTATTATTTTTTATTGTTTTGTGTTTTTTTTGTCCTTTCAAATGTCATACTTTACAGTTGCTTATTTTTGTTTTATTTTTATTTTAATTTTTTTTTTTTTATATTGCTCCCTGTCACGATTCGGGGAACCCAACACGCTAACACACACACACACACAGAAAAGGTGCAGTGCCAGACCTTAGAATGGCCGGGCTAAGCACACACAGAATAGTCTAGAGACAAGCCGAGTAAGGGGAACCAGAAGACAGAATAACGAGAAACAAGCCGAGGTCAAAGGGTAGGAGAAAGTCACAAAGTAAGATTAACAAGCCAGAGAGTACATAACCAGAAACACAAGTTCAGTAGCAATACTAGCAAGCAGAGACCACAACAGGGCAGGGAGGAACAGGAAAGGTAAGTATTTAAACCATAAGGTTAATTCTGATTGGATAATTTCCAATCAGAATTAGCAATCACACGTGGGAGATATCTAAACCTCCCACTGTGATTGAGGCACTGTGACTGACCCCGGCGTGTAATATATTGGACGGTCTCCCAGCATGCAGCGTCATGCATGCTGCCGCTGGGGGACGTGGAGGAAAATGCGGGCGGCATCCGAGGCTGGAAGGATGCCGCTCGCTGAGCCCACGAGGAGGAGGGGACCACAGACGGCTGGAGGGTGAGTACCGCGAGCGGAGTGCAGCCTCCCCTCGCAGCCGCCCACGGGATCCCGACATTACCCCCCCGAAGACCGCCCAGAGGGCGGGAAGCAAAATGCTTCAAAGGAAACCGGGCATGAAAGGAGCGGACCAAAGAGGGAGCATGCAGATCAGAGCTCGAAACCCAAGACTGCTCCTCAGGCCGTACCCCTTCCAATCCACCAAATATTGCAGCCGACCCCTAGAAACACGAGAGTCGAGAAGGGCAGCCACCTCGTACACGTCACTAGAGACAGCGCGAGGGGAAAGGGGCCGCCTGAGGGGACGAGAGAACCGGTTACACAGCAAGGGCTTCAAAAGCGAGACGTGAAACTTGTTCGGTATACGCATGGAAGGAGGCAGGTCAAGGGAGTAGGAAACGGGGTTAACCCTACGTAACACCTTGTAGGGACCAAGAAATCTGGGAGCAATTTTCATCGAGGGAACCTTGAGACGGAGGTTCCTGGAGGAAACCATACCCTATCACCCAGAACATAAGAAGGGGCCGCAACCCTACGGCGATCAGCAAACTTCTTCTGAGCAGCTGCTGAACGAGACATCGCAACATGGACCTGATCCCATATCTTCCGCAAAGAGGCGAGGTGCTGGTCCAAGGCGGGCATTCCCTTGTCGGAGAACGCACCGGGAAGGACAGAAGGCCGAAACCCATAAGCAACCTCAAAAGGACTTAAGCCAGTAGACGAATGAGACACCGCATTCCTGGCAAATTCAGCCCACGGAAGGAGGCGAGACCAGTCGTCCTGGTGCGCATTAGTGAAGCAGCGCAAATACAATTCCACATACTGATTAACACGTTTGGCCGCACCATTAGATTGTGGGTGATAGGAGGAAGTGAACGACAAGGAGACCCCCATCTCAGCACAAAAGCCCCTCCAAAACCAAGAGACAAATTGAGGGCCCCTGTCAGATATGATATCCTGAGGTACCCCATGCAAGCGGAACACTTCTTTGGCAAACACCTGAGCTAACTGAACCGCAGAAGGCAGTTTCTTAAGCGGAATAAAGTGCGCCATTTTAGAGAACCTATCCGTCACAGTCAGAATCACTGTCTGACCATCAGAAAGAGGAAGGTCTACAATGAAATCCATGGATAAGTGGGTCCATGGTTTCTTGGGTATAGATAGAGGCATCAGTTGACCCTGGGGTCTCACATTAGGGGACTTACACTGCGTACAGACCCGACAAGCCTGTACAAAATCCACTACGTCTCGCTTGAGTGAAGGCCACCAGAATTGTTGAAGGAGGCCCTTGTAGGTTTTGGTAACCCCCGGATGACCAGCAGTTTTGGCGGTGTGAAATAAAGTTAACAACTTTTTTCTGTCATTTGCTTTAACGTATAGTTTACCAACCGGTTTCTCAGGGGGTGCTAGGGTTTGGTATGTCTTAATACTAACAAGGAAAGGAGACGAAACAACCAAACGGGTAGCAGCTATTATCTGAGACGCAGGTACAATAGGTTCAGGAGTCGGGTTAACAAATTCTAAAGGTTCATGCTGTCGAGAGATAGCGTCAGCTTTGGCATTACGGCAACCAGGTCTATAGGTAATAACATATTGGAAGCGTGAGAGAAATAGAGACCATCTAGCCTGCCGGGCAGATAACCTTCTAGCATCAGCTATATAGGAGAGGTTCTTATGAACTGTTATAACCATAATTTTGTGTCTAGAACCCTCTAATAAGTACCTCCATTCCTTAAAAGCTATCACAATAGCTAATAGTTCCCTGTTCCCAACATCGTAATTCTTTTCTGGATCAGACAACCTTTTAGAAATATAACAACAGGGATGGAGGGGTTTGTCATACGACAACCTCTGTGACAGTACTGCTCCCACACCCAACTCAGAAGCATCTACTTCCATAACAAAGGGAAGAGAAGGATTAGGGTGGTGCAGCACTGGAGCAGAGGCAAATGCCTTCTTGATAGTTTCAAAGGCCTTAAGGGCTTCAGGGGTCCAAGCCCTAGGGTGTAGACCTTTTTCAGTCAGCTTCGTTATAGGAGAGATAAGTGGTGAAAAGTTTTTTATAAATTTCCTATAATAGTTGGCAAATCCTATAAAATGCTGGATAGCCTTCAGTTCTTGGGGAAGTGGCTAGGACAGTATGGCTTCCAATTTAGCAGGATCCATACTGAAACCCTGTTCAGTAATGATATATCCTAGGAATTGCACAGAGGTCTGATCGAATAAACATTTTTCTAACTTACAGTAGAGTCCATTCTGTAATAACCTTTTGAGCACCATCCTAACATGGTTATGGTGTGACGTCAAATCAGGAGAATACACAATTATGTCGTCAAGGTACACCACGGCACAGACATGCAATAGATCCCTAAGGACATCATTTATTAGGTCCTGAAACACAGCAGGAGCATTACACAGTCCAAAAGGCATGACCAGATATTTGTAATGCCCACTGCGTGTGTTGAACGCTGTCTTCCACTCGTCATTCTCCTTTATACGGACAAGGTTATAAGCCCCCCTGAGGTCTAATTTAGTGAAGAATTTAGAACCTTTAACACGATCAAACAACTCAGTGATGAGGGGGATAGGGTAGGCGTTTTTAATCGTTATATTGTTCAGACTCCTGTAGTCTATACATGGCCTCAGATCGCCCTCCTTCTTTGCCACAAAGAAGAAACCAGCACCAGCAGGAGAGGAGGACCTTCTAATAAAACCTTTACTTAGGGATTCCCGTATGTACTCCTCCATGATCTGGTTTTCTTTCTCAGAAAGAGGGTAGACCTTTCCACTAGGAGGCATAGTACCCGGTAACAGGTTTATGGCACAGTCATACTCACGATGTGGAGGTAGCTTATCTGCCTCCCTTTTTTCAAAAACCAAGGCAAGGTCTGCATATACAGAAGGGACAGAAACCGAAAGTGGTTTAGCCGTGGGCATGTTGAGTAAACAAACAGGACGTACATGAGCCATAGAGTCTCGTTGACAAGATTCCCCCCAGGAGAGTATATCTAAACAACCCCAATGTGTTTAACTAACCAGGGAAAACCCAGAACGATGGAGGCAGTAGGAGAGTCAATTATTTGGAAGGTTAACCTTTCCTTGTGCAAGACACCCACAGACATAACTATTTCCTGGGTTTCATGGGTCACCAGAGGTTTCTCCAGTGGTCTACCATCTATGGCCTCAACGGCCAAGGGTGTGTCCTTTCGGATCAAAGTCAGGGCTGTGGTTTTGGCAACGTTCTCATCCATAAGGTTGTCTGCCACACCTAAATCGATCAAGGCTTTGGTTGTTATAGTGGTTTTATTGACCAAAAGAGAAACCGTAATAAACGGTCTGGAGATGGACACATGAGGGGACAAAGTCATAACACCTGAGGCCTACCCCTCTTTAGGTCTTAGGTGCTGCAGTTTCTCTGTACTTTAGGGCAGGCTTTACAGTGGTGCCCCCTCTTCCCACAATAAAGGTATAACCCCTCCCTTCTACGGTACGCTCTTTCGGCCTCAGTTAACCCCGTAGCACCCTACTGCATGGGTTCAGGGGATGGTTGCCTAGGAGCGGGTAACGCTAGTAGTGCAGTACTGGGTAGAGTAGGTAACACCTGTGTATCCAGCCGTCTTTGACTACGCCTCTCTCTAATACAGTTATCAATAAGAATCATATAGTCTATAACTTCATCTAGAAGAACAGGCAATTCCCTGGATGCTATTTAATCCAGTATATAAGCGGCCAAACCCTCTTGAAAGGCTGTTACAAGGATGTCATTATTCCAAACCACTTCACTACTAGAGTGCGGAATTCGATAGTGTAATCCGCTACAGATCTGTTACCTTGTCGGACCCTAAGCAGAGCTTTGCCAGCAGAAGCAACCCTATCGGGTTGATCAAATGTGCGTTTGAAAGCTGTCAGAAAATCTGCAAAGGACATAGGAGACGTATTTTCCCACATGGGGCTGGCCCATGCTAAAGCTCTCCCGGACAAGTGGTTTATCAAAAAGGCAATTTTAGATCTGTCAGTGGGATAGGAACGTGGATTCATCAACAAATGGATGTCGATTTGGTTGAGGAAACCATGACACAATGCTGGGTCACCGCTGTAGTGCTGTGGCGGCGTCATGTGAACTACATGAGCAGGAACGGGTACTGGAGTGGGAATGGGTTTGGGCACAGCAGCAGCAGCCTCCTGAACGGCAGGCTGCAAGTGTGCAGTACGAGCCAGTATGGTTTGCAAAGCTTGAGCAAACTGATCCATACGGTGGTCCAAGCCATCCATTCTAGCCTCCTGATTAACTAGGAGCTGTGGTATGTCAGCAGGTTCCATTATGGCCCTGTTGTAATGTCACGATTCGGGGAACCCAACACGCTAACACACACACACACACACACACACACAGAAACGGTGCAGTACCGGACCTTAGAATGGCCGGGCTAAGCACACACAGAATAGTCAGGAGACAAGCCGAGTAAGGGGAACCAGAAGACAGAATAATGAGAAACAAGCCGAGGTCAAAGGGTAGGAGAAAGTCACAAAGTCAGATTAACAAGCCAGAGAGTACGTAACCAGAAACACAAGTTCAGTAGCAATACTAGCAAGCAAAGACCACAACAGAGCAGGGAGGAACAGGAAAGGTAAGTATTTAAACCATAAGGTTAATTCTGATTGGATAATTTCCAATCAGAATTAGCAATCACACGTGTGAGATATCTAAACCTCCCACTGTGATTGAGGCACTGTGCCTTTAACGCCGGGTCAGGTGACTGACCCCGGCGTGTAATATATTATGGGGCGGTCTCCCAGCGTGCAGCGTCATGCATGCTGCCGCTGGGGGACGTGGAGGAAAATGCGGGCGGCATCCGAGGCTGGAAGGATGCCGCTCGCCGAGCCCACG
The DNA here is from genome assembly GCA_933207985.1 of Pelobates cultripes. Taxonomy (NCBI): domain Eukaryota; kingdom Metazoa; phylum Chordata; class Amphibia; order Anura; family Pelobatidae; genus Pelobates; species Pelobates cultripes. The sequence continues at coordinate 11,600,280 of OW240925.1, forward strand.
AGGAGGAGGGGACCGCGGACGGCTGGAGGGTGAGTACCGCGAGCGGAGTGCAGCCTCCCCTCGCAGCCACCCGCGGGATCCCGACACTCCCCTTGTATCCAGTAGCCTTCTCTCCCCCCAACCTGGGCCTAATACCCTGAGATGGAGAAACTTTTTTTGTTCTCCCTCATGGCCCCTCTTTCACTGTTTGTTTTTCTCCCCTGATAGGGTTTTATACCCAAGTTTTTTGTACCCTTTTGTAATTTTTATTTTTCTATATTCTTTGTCCATCCATTCTTTAAAATTTGGTAGAAATGTTTCCAGACCACGAATCACGGAAATGCCTCATACAAAAATGCATACTATGTGGCATCAGCGACTTGCACAAATTTGTTTATTTATTCCTGTACACACATGTACACAACTTGAGTTTGTTTTGACAGTATTGTTGGATGTTTCTCTATCGGAAGGCGGTTGCTTGGACTCTCACAAAGTTGAATGTTCTTTTACTCTTTATCAGGTATTGCTGTTCCATAAACTATGGTTTTAAAATATATGTCATTTAATGTAAGAGGCCTGAACACCACCCACAAGAGACGATTATTATCTGTGTACAGGAAATGCATTTTAAAGATGATAAAGAACATAAGATTATGTCAAAGCTTTTCCCAATCCAATACCATAGCACTTATGAATCCAAGTCTAGAGGTACATCGATTTTCTTTCATAGAAATGTAGCATGTTTGACAAACAAAGTAATAACGGATGATGACTGGAGGTATTTAATATGGATAGGATCACTTAATACTATTCAATATACTATTGTGAACATGTATTTTCCCAACACCGGTCAGTTGCAGTTTTTTAGGAAATTGATGGACCTAGTGAATGAGAATGTGAGAGGCAGCTTGATAATGTGTGGCGACACAAATTTTTTTATGGATGGAGAATTGGATAACGCTAGGGAAGAACATGATCAACAGTATAGAGGGGACAGTGACAGATTAGCGAACAAATGCTTCAGATACATGATTGAATGTGGTTTATATGACTCCTGGAGACTGATGCATGAGAATGAAAGAGATTTTACGTATTATTCTGTCTCTAAAAATATGTATTCGAGACTGGACCGGTTTATGGTCCAGGGTGCTTTAATCCCGCACATCTTGAAATCTGATATCTTAGACATTAACTGGTCCGACCATGCTCCAATCATAATGCATATTGACGAAATTGTTTCTTCAGCCCCGAACAGAACCTGGAAATTGGGCGATTATTTGTTAAATGACGTTGTGAACAGATCATTGACGGAGAAAGTCTTGAGTGATTATTTTTTGGAAAATGCCTCACCTGAGGTTCCTGGCGAGGTGTCTTGGAATGCGCATAAGGCTGTGTTAAGAGGTTATTTTATTTCTAGAGGGTCTCACCTGAAGAGAATTAATAGCAATAATTTAAGAACATTGGAAAAAGAACTGTACAATTTGAACCAGGCTAATAAATTTGGTCCCTCGTCTTCCCTATCAACAATGATAGGAGAAATTAAGGCTAAAATTAACAAAATTAATTTAGATCGTACATCTCTTATGGTGAGACGTCTCAGGAAAACATTTTACTTAAAAGGCAACAGGGCCTCAACTCTTTTGGCATGCAAACTCCGGCATGCGAATGCCCAATCAAAAATAGCATATTTACTTGATGATCAGGGGCGAAGTGTTTCATCCAACTAAAAATAGTGATATGTTTGCAGAGTGTTATAGTAAACTTTATAATTTAGAAGGTGATTCGAACCTTCCCCAGCCTTCTGCAACAACAATTGATAAATTCTTAGACAGAGTGACATTGCCTTGGCTGTCTCCAAGACATTTAGAAAGCTTAGAATGTGAAATAACAGCAGAAGAGATAGCTGAGGCGATCAAACTTATGCCATCTGGAAAAGCCCCTGGTCCCGATGGACACACTTTTTATATTATAAAACTTTTCAAGAAATTTTAATTCCCCATATGACCAAATTGTTCAACTCCTATAAGTCCGGGGGAATGATGCCAGAGGAGTCCTTGTGCGCACGAATAGTCACCTTGCCAAAACCGGGAAAAACTCCTGATAGATGCCTTAACTTTAGGCCCATTTCTCTAATTAATAATGACTCAAAGATTTATTCTAAAGTCCTCACAAATAGATTAATCAAATTAATCCCATTGCTAATTAATAAGGATCAAGTGGGTTTTGTACAGGATAGACAGGCGCCAGACGGAACTAGAAGATTCATAAACTTGATTCAGCACGTCAATATGACCAAAACGCCTTCATTGCTTCTATCTCTAGATGCAGAGAAGGCGTTTGACAGGATACATTGGGGATATTTATGGAGAACGTTAGAAAGATTCAACATACCATCATCCTTTATCACAGCAATTAAGGCGCTATATTGCGCACCTTCCGCCCATGTCTCAGCTTCCGGTTTCACATCCAAAATGTTCTCTCTAACCAATGGGACGAGGCAGGGGTGCCCTTTATCTCCAGTTCTATTTGTTTTAGCGATAGAACCCCTGGCCAAACTAATTAGAACAACCCCACAAATTGTAGGAATTGTTATTAAAGAATCCGTTCACAAAATTGGCCTGTTTGCAGACGATATAATCCTAGCTGTCAAAAACCCAAAAGAATCTTTGAGCCACCTCAAGGACATTTTAACTCAATTTGGCGAGATATTGTACTACAAATGAAATGAGTCTAAGACTCAGGCCCTTCCATTTCATTTAAATAATTTGGAAACCACTGCCCTTAAGAAATTATATTTATTTGATTGGAGAGCTGACTATATGGAATATCTTGGCATTAATTTATGCAAAAATTTGGTAAATATGCACAATCATAACTTGAGGAAAGCATGGTCGGACCTACAAAAAGAGATGGAGAGATGGGACGGGATGGAGCTTTCATGGCTGGGGAGGGTCGCATCTATTAAAATGACGATACTACCAAAAATTTTATATTTTTTTAGGACCATCCCTTTGTCTATCCCATTATCATTTTTTAATAAAGTTCACTCGACAATCCTGAAGTTCTTCTGGGGGAACAAGCCTGCCCGAGTAAGGCTCACTTCCCTGCAGCACCATAAATCGAATGGCGGTATAGGTGTCCCCGATATCCGCAAATATTATTTTGCCACTAACGCTGTAGTGGCTGTGAGCTTTAATAATCAGGTTGATAAACCCAGATGGATGGAAATAGAAGAATCAAAAATTTTACCGGTTAGATTGTCAGAACTACCTTGGTTAAATACTAAGAAAAGACCTGGAATTACTAAATTATTTTTATCTACCAAGACTACGCTTAAGGCCTGGGACATTGTTTTTTTTAAAATGACCATTCTCCCAGTTTATATAGAGCAATGCCTATTGAGTTATTGAAAGATTATATACCATCCTTAAAAATAGAACTGTTGAAGGATTGCTCTATAACTAATCTGGACAATTTTTTTTACGGCAATGCTATTCTTTTTTTGGAAAAATTGAAACTTAAGTATGGATTAACGAATGTATGTGAATTGGAATGTATGTTAATCATTGACAAATTGAAAGAACTATATAAGGTACCTGAAACAGATAAAAACTATAAAACGCTTGAGATATCTCCATTAGAGAAAGTATTTTTATACAGCCCCGCTAGTAAGGGCATGATATCCTTATGCTATTTGTTTTATAATGCCAAGCCGCTAGTTAAATTAAAACATATGTTGTCATGGGAGACAGAGTTGGGTGTCCAGTACGATCTAGAAGAATGGTTCGTTTTTTTTAAAGCTTTAAAAGGTATTTCGTATTGCACCGACCATTTTGAACATCATTATAAAATTTTATATCAGGTACCTGGCTCTGTCTAGATTGCACAACATGAACAATATGTATTCTGACCGGTGTTGGAGAGACTGTGGGGGTGTGGGCAATATGGCCCATATCTGGTGGTTCTGTCCTCAATTAACTAAATATTGGAAAATGATTAACAACCTAATTATTAAAGTGGACAGAACCATTAGCATTTTAACCTCGGAACTAGCCTTATTTAAAAAACTCCCGAAGTCCATTAATAGACCAGACAAAATAATCATAGGCCACATTTTGATCGCTGCTATATCCTGTTTACCTAGACATTGGAAGTCCCAAAATGTGCCATCTCTCAGAGAAGTTTTTAATTTGATTCTAGAAAACAAGGCACACAAATTATTGCATAGAGCTAATATGCATGGTTTCCCAATATTAAAATATAATTGGGATAAATGGGAAGAAAAAAATCAAAACAGCATATGGTCTTTGAGATGTTTATTATTAAAGTGCATTGATGTAAAAAATTATTATTTTTTGTGGCCATATACATTGTTATGCCTATTTCAATGATGGATGGTTACCCTTTTCCATTTCCAAGTTCCCCTTCCCTTCCTACCCCTAATACAATGTTTGTATTCTTGTTGTTATACAAAAATTTAAAACTTTAATAAAAATTATTTGAAAAAGAATGACAATGCAACATGGAAGCTGAAGTTTCAAACATCTGAGTATCTACCTTTTTTTGCAACCCTGTTTTCGAAAATGCATTGATTATAATATGACTTTTATATATTGTCCTCCCTCAGCACCTGGTGTGTTACTTTGTCCCCCCTCATCCCTTCTGCGTGTTGCTTTGTCCCCCCCTCAGCACCCGGTGTGTCACTTTGCCCCCCTCATCCATTCTGCGTGTCTCTTTGTCCCCCCTCAACCCACAGTGTGTCACTTTGTCCCCCCTCATCCCTTCTGCGTGTCGCTTTGTCCCCCCCCAGCACCCGTGTGTGTCACTTTGTCCCCTCATCCATTCTGCGTGTCGCTTTGTTCCCCCTCAGCCCACTTTGTGTCACTTTGTCCCCCCTCATCCATTCTGCGTGTCACTTTGTCCCCCTCATCCATTCTGCTTGTCGCTTTGTCCCTCCTCAGCACCCTGTGTGTCACTTTGTCCCCCCTCATCCATTCTGTATGTCACTTTGTCCCCCTCATCCATTCTGCGTGTCACTTTGTCCCCCCTCATCCATTCTGCGTGTTGCTTTGTCCCTCCTCAGCACCCTGTGTGTCTCTTTGTCCCCCTCAGCCCACTGTGTGTCACTTTATCCCCCCTCATCCATTCTGCGTGTCTCTTTGTCCCCCCTCAGCTCACTGTGTGTCACTTTGTCCCCCCCTTCATCCATTCTGCATGTTGCCCGGTGTGTCACTTTGTCCCCCTCATCCATTCTGCGTGTCGCTTTGTTCCCGCTCAGCCCACTGTGTGTCACTTTGTCCTCCCTCATCCATTCTGCGTGTCGCTTTGTCCCTCCTCAGCACCCTGTGTGTCACTTTGTCCCCCCTCATCCATTCTGCGTGTCTCCTTGTCCCCCCTCAGCTCACTGTGTGTCACTTTGTCCCCCCCTTCATCCATTCTGCATGTTGCTTTTTCCCCCCTCAGCACCCAGCGTGTCACTTTGTCCCCCCTCATCCATTCTGCATGTCACTTTGTCCCCCCTCAGCACCCAGTGTGTCACTTTGTCCCCCTCATCCATTCTGCATGTCACTTTGTCCCCCCTCATCCATTCTGTGTGTCGCTTTGTCCCCCCTCAGCACCTTGTGTGTCACTTTGTCCCCCTCATCCATTCTGCGTGTCACTTTGTCCCACCTCAGCCCACTGTGTGTCACTTTGTCCCACTCAACCATTTTGCGTGTCTCTTTGTCCCCCCTTAGCCCACAGTGTGTCACTTTGTTCTCCCTCAACCATTCTGCGTGTCTCTTTTTTCCCCCTCAGCCCACAGTGTGTCACTTTGTTCTCCCTCAACCATTCTGCGTGTCGCTTTGTCCCCCCTCAGAACCTGTTGTGTCACTTTGTCCCCCCCTCATCCATTCTGCGTGTCACTTTGTCCCCCCTCAGCACCCGGTGTGTCACTTTGTCCCCCTCATCAATTCTGCATGTCGATTTGTCCCCCTCATCCATTCTGCGTGTTGCTTTGTCCCCCCTGAGCACCTGGTGTGTCACTTTGTCCCCCTCATCCATTCTGCGTGTCTTTGTCCCCCCTCAGCCCACTGTGTGTCACTTTGTCCACCCTAAGCCAGTATGGTTGTCTCCCTCCAGAGTCCCTCTGTTTGTCTTTCTTCCCTACCAACCCCTTTATGCTTCTCTTTAACCCCTTACTCAGCCTCTCTGTATGTCTCTTCCACTCCCCCTTCCATTAATGATCTTTCACTCCCGCTGTCCTTTAGTGGTTTACTCTCCTCTCCCTGCCCCCATTAACCCTGTATCTCCCTTATTTAACACCAAATTTGCCTACACTGTGAATGTTAATACACAGTGAAAGCTGTGGTATAGAAATCTGACAGATGTGTCGGGCGCATGCGCAGTGCACCAGTCAGATTTGTATATCTGAAGGAATCTGCCGCGTGTATGCGTGGTACACCCTTCAGGCCCAGCTGATTGAGCGTCATCTGAGTCGTGGCCTATGCGTGCGGCGCTTCCGCCAGAATTCTATACACATCACTTCCGGTGACGTGGGTGCACCGGAGAAAGTGACGTAAGTATACAAATCTGATCAATATAGATTTCTGATATAACACCTATCTGACTGTAAAGCGCACATGCTGGAACTGTACCGGTATAGTGAATTACCCGGGACAGTCTCCAACTTGCCAGCAACTATGCACTTTGTTTGCTAATAAATGGTATTAGTTTAAAGGGACACTGTAGACACACAGACCACTTCTGCCCATTGCAGTTGTCTGGGTGCCTTGACCCTCTCCCCTTAGCCCTGTTAGTCAAAACACTGCGGTTTTGGAGAAACTGTATTGTTTGTTTTGATAACAGGGCTAATTCCACCTCTAGTTGTTGTCTCTTAGACAGCCGCTAGATGGTGCTTCCGGATTCCTACAGAATCAAAAGTGTTTTAAATGACGTTCGACGTCCCCATGCTCTATGTAGTTGGAATACCCATACGAAAGCATTGAATAATGCTTTCCTATGGGGAGGTCTAATGCGTGCGCGCGGCTATTGCCGCGCATGTGCACTAGGTCTCCCTCACCCACGTGGGCGGGGCTGAGCCAGGGCTGAGCGACATTTATTAACCCCTTCAGCACCGCAAGAAGGGGCCTTGATCGAAGGGGAAGCTACAGTGCCAGGAAAAAGAGTTTGTTTTCCAGGCACTATAGTTTCCCTTTAACTCTACTTGTTTCCTACATTAACCCCTTAAGGACCAAACTTCTGGAATAAAATGGAATCATGACATGTCACACACGTCATGTGTCCTTAAGGGGTTAAATGGACTCTCCAGGCAGAGTCTTTTACTCACCTGGTTCCAGCGCCGGGAGCCTCGTGAAACTGCGCCCCTTATTTCGTCAAAATGACAAAATATGCGGGCGCGAGCAGGGAGCAATCAGACGCTTCCATTTAGTCATTGCTCCCTTGTGCACATTTGCGGCTTCGCCACACATGCGCACATACTTCAGAGGGCGGCATGAATGAAGTCCTGAGCGCGCATGCGCGCGGCCGCAAGTTGAGCTGACTGACAACTCAGCTCAGATCGCAGTCTTTGCCTGCCCCCTCTCCTCTCTGACAGGCTGGAGAGAGAAGGTGCGCACACAGTGTCTTCTCTCTCCTGCACAAGTCAGACGTATCTTAATACGTCTGACGTGTACAGGGCTTTTTTAGGGCCCTACATGATAGGAAGACCCTCTGGTGGCCGTCTGAGTGACGGAAACTGGAGGTATTCCTATCAATCAATGTAAACACTGTATTTTCTCTGAAAATACAGTGTTTACATTAGATTGCCTGCAGGGAGCTATAGATCTCACCTGAACAAATACATTAAGCTGACTATAGTGACTATAGTGTCCCTTTAATCATAAACATCC
>OW240925.1:11619647-11680842 GCA_933207985.1 Pelobates cultripes
TGACTCAGCAGTGTGTGTGTGTGTATGGACTCAGCAGAGTGTGTCTGTGTGTGTGTATGGACTCAGCAGAGTGTGTCTGTGTGTATGGACTCAGCAGAGTCTGTGTCTGTGTGTATGGACTCAGCAGAGTCTGTGTGTGTGTGTGTGTGTGTATGGATTCAGCAGAGTCTGTGTGTGTGTGTATGGACTCAGCAGAGTGTGTGTGTGTGTGTGTATGGACTCAGCAGAGTGTGTGTGTGTATGGACTCAGCAGTGTGTGTGTGTGTGTGTGTATGGACTCAACAATCTGTGTGTGTGTGTGTGTGTATGGACTCAGCAGTGTGTGTGTGTGTGTGTGTATGGACTCCGCATTCTATCAATAATTAAAATTCCTGTGAGTTGTTGTGTATGAAGGGCCCCAGTGCATTGCTTTGCCCAGGGGCCCTTAACTCTGTTAAAATGGTACTGCTTGTGTGTGTCAGTGAGCTTCTATTTAGTGAGCATGTGTGTGTCAGTGAGCTTCTTTGTAGTGAGCAGGCCCGGACTGGCCATCGTGCACACCGGGCAAATGCCCGGTGGGCCGCAATGGCCGTGGGGCCGAGGCCGGCAGGGGATCTGCCCGGCCGGCCCCTGCAGGGCCAGCGCTATCCGAGCGCCGGCCCTGCATAGTGCCTCCATGGGCCGGTAGGGAGATCAAAGATCTCCCTCACCAGCCCACAGACAGGGAGATGCGGCCGCTGGCTGGGTGAGGGAGGGAGAGAGGACCCGGCGGAGCTCTAACCAGCAGCTCCGCCGGGTCCTCTCGCGAGATTCTGAGCGTTGCCGCGGCAACGCTCAGATCTCGCGAGAGTGAACTCTAACCTACAGGTTAGAGTTCTCTCTCACCACTGGACCACCAGGGAAGGCATCATGGCACCCCACCCCCCAGGCAGAACGGCTCCCCTCCTCCCCCCCCCCTCCCAGGCTAAAGGTAAGAAGGGAGACATAACTTTAAAAAAATTATTAATAAAATATATATATATTTAAAATTAATTCCCAAACAGCACCCCCAGACACACACACACAGCACCCCCAGACACACACTGCACCCCAGACACACACAGCACCCCAGACACACACACCCCAGACACACACACAGCACCTCAGATACACACAGCACCCACACACACACACAGCACCCCCAGACACACACACAGCACCTCAGATACACACAGCACCCAAACACACACAGCACCCCCAGACACACACAGCACCCCCAGATACACACACAGCCCCTCACAGCACCCCCAGACACACACACAGCACCCCAGACACACACTGCACCCCCAGACACACACAGCACCCCAGACACACACACAGCACCCCCAGACACACACACAGCACCCCCAGACCCACACACAGCACCTCAGATACACACAGCACCCAAACACACACAGCACCCAAACACACACAGCACCCCCAGATACACACACAGCACCCCAGACACACACAGCACCCCCAGACACACACACAGCACCCCAGACACACACAGCGCACCCAGACACACACAGCACCCCCAAACACACACAGCACCCCAGACACACAGCACCCCCAGAGACACAGCACCCCCAGACACACACACACAGCACCCGAGATACACACACAGCACCCCCAGACACACACACAGCACACCCATAGACACATATATTATATATATATTATATAAAATAACCCTCAGTGAGTTAACAGACAAAGAAAATTAGAAACCTAGAATGTGACGGCAGATAAAAACACCCTAACACACAGCACCCCTCTTACACAAACACACTGTGCCCCTCACACATACAATACGTCCAAATATATTATATATACACACACACTACAGCACCCCTCACACTGCACCACTACACACATTACGCTCCAGATACACGCTAGATCCCTTAATCCTCTTCACACACACACACACACAATCTTCTATACACACTCTGGGTCCTTTACACACTAGATCTCTTACACACACACAGTGCACCACCTACACACACACTACATTCCTTGTAAGCAAACACATACAACACACTACGTCACCTATACACACACACTACTGCCCATATGCACACACTCGCTACATCCCCTATAACACTATGCCCTTATACACGCACTCTCTACAGCCCCTAGCCACACATATTACACCACAAAATTGACCTATTTACACAATACCACACCACACTCTACACACAGGCAATCCCACAAGCATGCGCCAAACACATGCACCATACACTTTCCTGGCCCTTTTGTCCTCTGGTATCCCACTTGTGGAGACACCAGAGACAATTTAAAAGCAAACACAGTGCAAGCATGTTATTACATTTGCTTGCGCTGGGCAGAACAAATACAGGGCCTTGTTCTAATGCCAGACCTCTTCAGCAGGGCTCTGGGCATTGAACCAACATGCTCACTTTGAGAGGGGGCGTGTTGTCATTAGTGATGACAAAACACACCCTCTCTGGCCCCGCCCCCTTCTTGGGGGGCCGCTCTAATTGAAAAATGCCCGGGCCTAATTTTTTTCCCAGTCCGGCCCTGGTAGTGAGCCTTCTGTTTATACAAGTGAGTGTCTGTAGTAAGCTTGTGTGTGAGTCAGAGAGTTTTGTCTGTCAGTAAGCCTATTTGCGCATGTCAGTGAGCTTGTGTGCTTACTGTACTATATATATATATATATATATATGTATATATATATATATATATGTAATATTTTGACTTGTAGGAATGGCATACATTTTTTTTCCAGGGCTGCTTTGGATTCCCAGGGATTCCCAGTTTGGCTCTGCCAGCGAGTGCACTTTACCGCTGAATAATCTGTGTGAGCTGCCGCACACTTTAGCCCTGTTACACGCGTCTGCTGTTGACAGGTACTAGTAGTCTAGAGACTGGGACATGGGGTATATGCTCAGCTATCTGTATAATACAGATCTGTGTGTATAAAATATCCCGGGATAGTCAGTGCTTCCTGTATAGTGCTGCTCTCTGTCTTGGGATATTATACACAAACAGACCTGTATTATACAGAGAGCAGCACTATACAGGGAGCACTGAGTGTCCCAATTTATTATACACACAACCCTGTATTATACAGAGAGCACTGACTGTCCAGGGATATTATACCCAGACAGTAATTGATAGCTGTGCTGCAAAATGTCCTTGGAATTTTTTTTTCAAATGTTGGCAACTATGGCACTGTATCAAGGATAATGTGTTTGTTTTTTTAATAATCCCTGGTGGAAAATAATGAATCCTCCACCAGGTATTATTAAAAAAAAAAAAAAACACATTGTGTCGGGGGCGTGGCTTAACATGCAACAGGGGCGGGGTCAAACTGCGGCGAGGGCGGGGTTAAATGTCACCACTGATGATTAGTAATCACCGGGATTCTATCCTTGATGGGACATTTTGTTAAAATATCTTCTAATAAGGGTTTCCAACAAAAAGCTTTCAATTTACCAGTACAAGGGGCAGAATTAGTTTCAGACCCACGTAGATTATAAAGGACATTGTTTTCAAAAATTACAATAGCAGTATTTATAGGCTTAACAATCTTGTCAGGACTTTTCTGATCCCTGTTAGAAATTACTACTGCTCCACTAGTAATGGGATATGTTAAATGAACCTTAGCAGGTTCCCCAGATTTGGATACTTCATTCGGAATAAACCCAACAAACCCCGTTTTATTTGCTCTTACTCTGTCATAAAGACCCATAAAGATTCCATAGACCATGGCACCCCCACAAAAGGATAACCATAGTTCATGGAATGCGGAGCAAAGCCACAAACCCAACAATGATTACTTTTATTTGACAATTTATACAATTCAGTAGCTGTTTTAACGAAATGATTATCTATCTCCCAAGAAGAAAAATACTTGGCTCCCTGGCCCAAGCTACACGTGTATTAAAGAAAAAAGGAGCTAACGTAGTGTAGAGGATGAAAAATTTATAAAAGGTCATAATGACAAGCATTAGGGACAACATGAGTTTAACCAGTTCGAGATTCATGAGGAAAAACAGTAGAGTTGACTTTGATTTAGAAAGATACTCCCCTTAAAAAGTTCCCCCTTTTTAGAAGGGAAAACGGCTTCCTTGGTCCTCCATTCTTCTTCCAGTGAAAAAATCTTTTTCAGCGCTAGTCAGTTTACAATGGGAAATGTGGATCCAAGATTTAACTTCTGTGACTTTAACAGCTGAATAAGTGGTTAATAACACTTGACAAGGCCCTTTCCACCTTGGTTGCAACGCGTGCTTTCGTGAATGGTCTTTTATCATAACATAATCTCCAGGAGCGATGGCAAGCAAAGGTTGGTATTCACTTGTTCGCTGTACAGCCTTTTTACCTGCATATAGAGAGACTAATCGTTTTGTTAGCTACATGCAATATGACATTACTAAATCATCATTTATCTCATGAGAATTACATTTTATAGGTACCCGTCCTGTGAACATTGGTCTTCCCATTAGAATTTCATGAGGGGATAACCCTGCTTTCAAACTGGAGAGAATCTCATAGACATTAAGGCAAGAGGAAGTGCATTAAGCCACTTTAACTTTGCCTCTGCTACAATTTTTCCAATTTTATTTTTCAATGTTCCATTGGCCCTTTCTACTGCTCCTGTTGACTGAGTATGATGAGAGCAATGTAAATGGTAAGGGATTAGCAAACTTTTTGCTATCTGTTGCACTACTTTTCCTGTGAAATGTGTTCCCTGATCTGAGTAAATGTGCCGAGGCAATCCATAGCTGGGTATAAATTCTTGTAACAATTTCTTAGACACTGTAGACATATCGGCATGGCAACATGGATAAGCCTCGATCCAACCTGAGAATGTATCTAATATTACCAGCACATACCGATACTGCATTACCTTTGGTAATTCAATGAAGTCCATTTGTAAATTTACAAATGGACCTCATGGACAGGGAGGATGATTTAGCTGCTTAATCTTAGGTCCCTGACCTGCATTGTATTGTAAACAATTAACACATGAAGAACACACCAGTGCCAATACAGATTCTAGGCCCAGCCTTGACCATTCAGAATTAAACAACAATAATGGCAATGCTGGTCTCCCACTAAATATACATTCTCCCCACCAAAATCACTTACTACTTCTTCCCTCAGTATCACATACAATTCATTTACTTTCAAATGTACCACAGGTTCTGAACCTTGGGTCACAGGTACACTAACAATACATATTCAGACCCCAATCTTCCTCTACATCTAGTCCGTCTTTTTCTTCTAATTGCTTTCTTGCCCCCTTTACCTCCTTGCAATCTCTTGCTATATGACCATATCTATCACAATTGAAACATTTGATAAATGTTCTTACATTATTCTGTGGGGGTCTTCTGGTTGAGTTTTGTCTTGGCTGCTGTGCATAATATCTAACAGGCATTTGTTCAGCTCGTAGCATTATGTGATCAGCTTTTACATTTTCCTTGATTTGAATAGCTTGCCAAATTTCTGATGCTGCACTTAATACAATATTAAGTGATTTATCCCACCATCCCAGTAAGGATAACATCAATTGTTTTTTTACTTTAGCATCCAAACCATTTACTAAGGTATTCACTATGAACGGCTTAATTGATTCAATTGTGATATCTTCAAAACCTCCAAAAACCTTAATTGCTTCCGCATATTCATGGGGGCATGTTCATGGGGGTTTTCTCCTTTCTTTTGCACTATTTGGTCCAGTCAATAGGCTGGGTAAAAACATCACTCCTCTCATCAGGGCAATTTTCCCATATGTGTGCAACTGCTTGTCCACCCACCCCTGCAGGCCATGAGAAAGGTGACTCATTATATCCTGCCACCCATTTAGTATGTTCTGTAGGGGTTAATACTGTCTCCATTAACTGTTTAAGATCTTATGTTGTGGGGAAATAGCTGGCACACATTATTTTTAAATGTTTTACAAACCCATTTGGATCTAGAGGGGGCAGGAAATAATACCTGTAAAAATGCTATGTCTTGTGGGCTCCACGGTTGCCAAATCCTCCGTGGTCTCCCATCATTATCCATCTGTCCCACTTCTCTAATAGGTAAAATCATAGCCTCACTCCCATCAATCTCAGGCAACATATTGCTACATCCTGATAAACCTGTAGTTATCACAACATGATCAGCAGGTCTACCACCTCGATGCAACATGGCTGAGGCACCAGCTAAATTTTGGGGTACAAGCTGTGGTGCATCAATCATCTGCTGAGGGGGGTAACCCAAAGAGGGATTCATAATCTCATGATTAATCAAAAAATCCTCATCATCATAAGGCGGGGGATTTTTAACATTTCTTTTTAAATTGTACAGTGAGGGATACAAACAGGCAACACCAGTACCCTCTCCTTTAAATGTCCCTCCTGTTGCACCTGACTGGGAACATTTTTGCTTTTTCTTTTCAATTTCCTCATGCCACAACATATATGCAGACCACTCCAATTATGAAAGACTTTTTAAACTAAGCAACATTGTTCTTAAACTTAACACCCAAAGGTCTAATGACCCCACCACTGGCCATGGATTTATATTATTCTTAGTTAACTTTGCCCATATCTTTGAATACATAATACTTGAAGGGCCATATTTCTGTTTCGTTAAACAAACTGGGGAATCACTGGGTATACTATCCCCATGATCAAGCTGCTTGCCATGATTCAACCCCATTTCTGTTACTTGTACTTTGACACACCACTCACTGTATCACCTTGTGAGGGATGGAAAGGTCACAATTTTCAGCCTGTATACTTAAGGACCAAACTTCTGGAATATAAGGGAATCATGACATGTCACACATGTCATGTGTCCTTAAGGGGTTAAACGATATACACACAGGTATACAATTTTAACACAATACACCTTACTCAAATGCTACGTTTAATTTATGAGTTTAAACAATTAATACAAGACAACTTAACTTCACCTTGCTACGTTTAGACTGGGTGAAATTAAGACACTAAAACAAAATAATCTAATCTCATTTTGCTACGTTTAGATTTGGGAGATTAGATTCATGTGGCTAGCCAATTAATACAAGACAACTTAACTTCACCTTGCTACGTTTAGACTGGGTGAAATTAAGACACTAAAACAAAATAATCTAATCTCGCTTTGCTACGTTTAGACTTGGGAGATTAGATTCATGTGGCTAACCTCAACATTTAGCCACAATCACATGACAGGGATACATCATATCAAAGAGACTCTCACCAACAGAGCTACGTTTAGACTTCTGAAGGCCCACCAAACCCCTATTGGGTCTGCGAAGTTTAGTCACTTAAGTCTTCCTAGGGGACTACCTGTCAGTGCTACCACTGATTCTAGAATCACTCAGACATAGACACTAATACTGCAGTATATTTTACAACATAGACATAAATAGTAACGTTACAAATGGTCAATAAAAGGCTAAGAAATCAGGTCACACAGACTAGCATTTACCTGCACCGTTCTTTGTTTCATGGACACTCAAAAATTATACTAATGCCATGTTTTATAAATGGTATGGCTTACCTTTCATATGACCGGTCTGTTTGAGTGCCCACAAAATGGTTGGCAGGTGCAGGTGTTCCGCTGGTGTCTGTGGTATTCTGATCCCGGACACAGAGCCCCTAACTGTGGAAGTGGAACCTTTGCCAGTTCAAAGTGACACTCATATCTGGTGTCACAATAGCGTGCATTTAAAAACCAAAAAACATTTTTCACTGTTATAGATTGAATAGCAGTTAGTTGTCTCCAAGCGTCTGTGTGTCAGGCCTACAACAAGTATTCTGCCAACCTTTGCCAGTTCAAAGTGCCACTCTTAGCAGGTGTCACAATAGCGTGCATTTAAAAACCAAAAAACTTTTTTCACTGTTATAGATTGAATAGCAGTTAGTTGTCTTCAAGCGGGTGTGTCAGGCCTACAGCGTGTACTCTGCCAGTTCACAGTGCCACTCATATCTGGATTCACAATAGTGTGCATTTAAAAACCAAAAAACTTTTTTCACTGTTATAAATTGAATAGCAGTTACTTGTCTCCAAGCGTCTGTGTGTCAGGCCTACAAGGTGTACTCTGCCAACCTTTGCCAGTTCAAAGTGCCACTCTTATCTGGTGTCACAATAGCTTGCATTTAAAAACCCAAAAACTTTTTTCACTGTTATAGATTGAATAGCATTTACTTGTCTCCAAGCGGGTGTGTCAGGCTAGCAGCGTATACTGTGCCCACTTGCCCAGTGCCACCACTCACTCACTCACTGATGTCACAATAGTGTGCATTTAAAAACCAAAAAAACTTTTTTCAGTGTTATAGATTGAATAGCAGTTACTTGTCTCCATGTATCTGTGTGTCAGGCCTACAAGGTGTACTCTGCCAACCTTTGCCAATTCACAGTGCCACTCATATCTGGTGTCACAGTAGCGTGCATTTAAAAACCCCAAAACTTTTTTCACTGTTATAGATTGAATAGCAGTTACTTGTCTCCAAGCGTCTGTGTGTCAGGCCTACAACAAGTACTCTGCCAACCTTTGCCAGTTCAAAGTGCCACTCTTATCTGGTGTCACAGTAGCGTGCATTTAAAAACCCAAAAACTTTTTTCACTGTTATAGATTGAATAGCAGTTACTTGTCTCCAAGCATATGTGTGTCAGGCCTACAAGGTGTACTCTGCCAACTTTTGCCAGTTCAAAGTGCCACTCTTATCTGGTGTCACAATAGCGTGCATTTAAAAACCAAAAAACTTTTTTCACTGTTATAGATTGAATAGCAGTTACTTGTCTCCAAGCGGGTGTGTCAGGCTCGCAGCGTATACTGTGCCCACTTGCCCAGTGCCACCACTCACTCACTCACTGGTGTCACAATAGTGTGCATTTAAAAACCCAAAAACTTTTTTCACTGTTATAGATTGAATAGCAGTTACTTGTCTCCAAGCGTCTGTGTGTCAGACCTACAACAAGTATTCTGCCAACCTTTGCCAGTTCAAAGTGCCACTCTTAGCTGGTGTCACAATAGCGTGCATTTAAAAACCAAAAAAACTTTTTTCACTGTTATAGATTGAATAGCAGTTACTTGTCTCCAAGCGTCTGTGTGTCAGGCCTACAAGGTGTAGTCTGCCAACCTTTGCCAGTTCAAAGTGCCACTCTTATCTGGTGTCACAATAGCGTGCATTTAAAAACCAAAAAACTTTTTTCACTGTTATAGATTGAATAGCAGTTACTTGTCTCCAAGCGTCTGTGTGTCAGGCCTACAACAAGTATTCTGCCAACCTTTGCCAGTTCAAAGTGCCACTCTTATCTGGTGTCACAGTAACGTGCATTTAAAAACCAAAAAACTTTTTTCACTGTTATAGATTGAATAGCAGTTACTTGTCTCCAAGCGTCTGTGTGTAAGGCCTACAAGGTGTACTCTGCCAACCTTTGCCAGTTCAAAGTGCCACTCTTATCTGGTGTCACTGTAGCGTGCATTTACAAACCCAAAAACTTTTTTCACTGTTATAGATTGAATAGCACTTACTTGTCTCCAAGCGGGTGTGTCAGCCTTGCAGCATATACTGTACCCACTTTCCCAGTGCCACCACTCACTCACTCACTAATGTCACAATAGTGTGCATTTAAAAACCAAAAAACATTTTTCACTGTTATAGATTGAATAGCAGTTACTTGTCTCCAAGCGTCTGTTTGTCAGGCCTACAAGGTGTACTCTGCCAACCTTTGCCAGTTCAAAGTGCCACTCATATCTGGTGTCACAATAGCGTGTATTTAAAAACCCAAAAAACTTTTTTCACTGTTATAGATTGAATAGCAGTTACTTGTCTCCAAGCGGGTGTGTCAGGCTCGCAGCGTATAATGTGCCCACTTGCCCAGTGCCACCACTCACTCACTCACTCACTCACTGGTGTCACAATAGTGTGCATTTAAAAACCAAAAAACATTTTTCACTGTTATAGATTGAATAGCAGTTACTTGTCTCCAAGCATCTGTGTGTCAGGCCTACAACAAGTATTCTGCCAACCTTTGCCAGTTCAAAGTGCCACTCTTATCTGGTGTCACAGTAGCGTGCATTTAAAAACCCAAAAACTTTTTTCACTGTTATAGATTGAATAGCAGTTAGTTGTCTCCAAGCGTCTGTGTGTCAGGCCTACAAGGTGTACTCTGCCAACCTTTGCCAGTTCAAAGTGCCACTCATATCTGGTGTCACAATAGCGTGCATTTAAAAACCCAAAAACTTTTATTTATTTATTTTTTATAATTCTTTATTTTTGTAGTGCAGTTATTAGGTACAAACAGGCTTGAGGTACCCCAACGGCATTCCTCGAGCTTTGTGACATGTGACGAGACCAATCTCGCCACATTGCATTGGAGAAGCCTGGTTGCTTGCCTGCTGCCTTTGGACTATGGCCCCCTTTTAAAAGACTTTATTTTTGCCTGCAGAAAAGCTGTATTCGTGCTTTTCTGCCTGGGGTTCAGTAGATTTGTTTGAATGTGTTATACCCCAGATAGGAATCCCATGGAGCCCATTTGTATGAAACTGACTGTAAAGACTTTGGCTCCATGGCGATTAAACTGTATTTGTGTGGTCCGAGCGCCATTCACTTAATAATGTGCACTCAGACCTGAGCTATCTGGGGATATGTGAAATGTCTGTGTTTTATGTATAAATGTGACTTTATGTATTTTAAAGTGTTTTGTGTCTTTTTGCAACCATGTGCTTAATGGAGTCTTGTGTCTATCCTGGGAGATAATTGAATTACTTATCTCAGGATAGAAGACTCTGAAACTGGTTTGGGCCAGAAAGCCATGCTTCATTTAGTCACAAAGGACTTTTTACTAACTTTTGAACCCCTGGTCTGATTCAGGCCATTTTTTAATATGTTGTTCCCCTGAATGGATTGATTGTGAATGTGTAATTTTATGTGAATGTGATGTATGGTTTTAGAGTTATGAAAGTTGGGTAGAAAGTATGTTTTAACTGTATGTATAATTGAGTTTCCTCTCAGGATAAGGGGAGGGAATATGTGGGATGTAACTGTGATGTTATTGGTTGTTTTATACCTCCCTGTCCTGTATTTGAAAACACTGTAATAAAAACCAGGCTGGGTGTGCCAGCATCTCAGACCACTGCTTGACCCTCAACACAGAGCCTTGTCTCGTTCTTGGGGGGATTCCCTGTATGCTGTTAGAGACTGATTGCCAGGAGTGTAAGCTTATTGTCTGCTTTTCCTGTTTGTCTGCTAGCAGCTATTTGGGAGGTTCCAGTTCGGGAGTTGGAGTGCTATTTTGTATCCAGTTCGTGAGTTTTGGTGTTCTGCAGTAGCTGTGCCTGGATCTCTGAAAAGGGGGCCGATCGCCTAAACGGTTTTTACCCCTTGTGTGCAAAACGGTCCGTTACATGACATATTTCACAAGTGGGGTTAAAGTAGACAATGCACATTTTTTATATAACAGGTACATGCGAAAACATTAAGCTTTTGTTAGTGTATGTTGCATTGAGATGACAGTAGTTGCTATGTCTAAGATGCTTTCCCAACCCTGTGCCGTAGAAAGCGGAGCGGTGGAGGTGGTACAAGTGGGCCCATGGTGTGGTGTGTCAGCGTATGAAATGCCTGAGTGCGTGCTGAAGGTGTAGTACCTGTACTCGTGTTTTGGAGGATTAACATAGAGATCCCAACTGTTGCTTAGTGTCTGTGATGAGGGGTGACGTATGGTTTACACGTTTTAAATAGGCTTATGTGAGTTCTAGTCTATTTTTCTCTGACAGGCTAGGCAGTCTGACCAAGCTAGGTGCATATGTATATTGGGTTATTCCAGCATGTTAGGCAAACATATTATGTTGAGAGCGGTTATAAATTCGGCTACTCTGGCCAGCCAGGGAGACAGATCATGCCAAAATATAAAAAAAAAAAATAAATCTATATCTTAGGCTATTCTGGCGGGCTAAGCAAACGCTTATGTTGAAGAAGTAAAAGCAAAACATTTATGCCTTAGGCCACTCTGACAGGCCAGGGCAACATCTAGCTAAAACCAACTGTATATGCAGTTATTCTGGTGAGTCAGGAATCGGCAGTGTCCAAGTCCTGGTGGTTGTCTCCATTATTTTATCAGGGCAGGCAGGGTTTTGGTGGTAGCCTGTGGCATCCCGCCTCTGCGCGTTCTGTGCCGGCTGTCAGCCCACTCCATTTCAAGGCTGGGTTGTAGAGTCCTTCGCTGCAGGGGAGACAACCAGAAAGGAGGCGGCAAAGTAGTGGTGTCGGGTGGGCTCACGCTTCTCCGATGTGCTGGAGCGGTTTGTGGGCTGAGAGGTGCTCCGTCGCTGATCGGATGTCCGCATGTAGTGCGGCGTCTTCATTGCTGATCGTGGCGCGGTGTGTCGCCATCTTGATGCAGGGTGCAGCATTAGGTATGTGAGACCGGTTCCCTGTCGTATCAGAGGTTCCCGCTTCTGTGCCTTGTTTTGCAGCGGGTTCTTCCGTGGTGCGGGAGTTGGCTTATTGCCACCTTGAGGTGAGCGTTGTGCTGGAATGCTTTGACGGGTGTTTACCGGTGATCGTTGTGGCGTGTTGGTTTGCATGCGCCCGGTTGCTTTGCCGTGTATTGTGGGCCTCTGGGGACCGCATTTTCTCTTGCTGATATTGACGCATGTGGCGTCCGCCATCTTAGGTAGGGTGCCCTGGATCAGGCTGCTGATGCTGCTGGGCCCAAGCTGCCTTGCTGCTTTCGGTGTCCAAAAACTTTTTTCACTGTTATAGATTGAATAGCAGTTACTTGTCTCCAAGCATCTCTTTGTCAGTTCTACAACAAGTATTCTGCCAACCTTTGCCAGTTCAAAGTGCCACTCTTATCTGGTGTCACAGTAGCGTGCATTTAAAAACCAAAAAACTTTTTTCACTGTTATAGATTGAATAGCAGTTACTTGTCTCCAAGCGTCTGTGTGTCAGGCCTACAAGGTGTACTCTGCCAACCTTTGCCAGATCAAAGTGCCACTCATATCTGGTGTCACAATAGCGTGCATTTAAAAACCCAAAAACTTTTTTCACTGTTATAGATTGAATAGCAGTTAGTTGTCTCCAGGCGTCTGTGTGTCAGGCCTACAACAAGTATTCTGCCAACCTTTGCCAGTTCAAAGTACCACTCTTATCTGGTGTCACAAAAGCGTGCAGGCATAGTACCCCTAATTGAAAAAAAAATGACTGGCAGAGGCAGGTCCCTCCGCAGGGGCCGTCGTGGTCGTGGTGCTGTGATTCCCTTTTGCCCTAGAATAATGCCCAGTTTTCAGAGGCCACGTACCCTGAACTTGAAAAGTTCTGAGGACATAGTTGACTGGCTAACACAGGACACCCAATCTTCTACAGCTTCCGCTCGGAACCTTGACGCAACATCTTCCTCCAGCTTAGCTTCGGGCACCTCTCAAGATACCACTCACCCGCCTGCCGCCACCACCAACACTAGCACGACAGCCGCTTCACTTGGTATGTCAGAGGAGTTATTTACACATCCGTTTGAAGAAATGAGTGATGCGCAACCATTATTGACAGAGGATGTAGATAACAGGGATATGTCTCACTCGGGCAGCATTACACACATGGACGTACGGTGTGATGATGATGATGTTGTACCTGCTGCTGCTTCCTTTGTTGAGTTGGCAGATACAAGTGAAGCGGTTGATGATGACGATGCGTCCATGGATGTCACGTGGGTGTCCGCTTGGCAAGAAGAAGAACAAGGCGAAAGTTCAGATGGGGAGACAGAGAGGAGGAGGAGGAGACGAATTGGAAGCAGGGGGAGGTTGTCGCAAGGAGCTAGGGGCACAGTCAGACAGCATGCATCGGCACCCGGGGTCAGCCCGACAGCACGCCAATCAACGCATGCTGTGTCCACCACCAGAATGCCTTCATTGCAGAGCTCAGCAGTGTGGAATTTTTTTTGTGTGTCTGCCTCTGACAACAGCGATGCCATTTGCAACCTGTGCCAAAAGAAACTGAGTCGTGGGAAGTCCAACACCCACCTAGGTACAACTGCTTTGCGTAGGCACATGATCGCACATCACAAACGCCTATGGGATCAACACATGAGTACAAGCAGCACACAAACTCAAAGCCGCCATCCTCCTCCTGGTCCAGCATCTTCAGCCACGTCAACCACTGCTGTCCTCCTTGCGCCCTCTCAACCATCCGCCACTCCGTCTCTCGCCTTGAGCAGTTCCTGCTCATCTGCCCACAGTCAGGTGTCTGTCAAGGACATGTTTGAGAGTAAGAAGCCAATGTCAGAAAGTCACCCCCTTACCCAGCGTCTGACAGCTGGCTTGTCTGTACTATTAGCCCGCCAGCTTTTACCAGACAAGCTGGTGGAGTTTGAGGCGTTCAAAAAATTTGTAGCTATTGGGACACCGCAGTGGAAGGTACCCGGACGAAATTTCTTTTCACAAAAGGCAATCCCCAACCTGTACTCGATTGTGCAAAAGGAAATAATGGCATGTCCGGCACACAGTGTTGGGGCAAGAGTCCATCTGACCACTGATACCTGGTCTGCAAAGCATGGTCAGGGCAGGTATATCACCTACACTGCACATTGGGTAAACCTGCTGACGGCTGCCAAGCATGGAATGCGTGGCTCTGCGGAGGAGTTGGTGACACCGCCATGACTTACAGGCAGGCCTGCTGCCATCTCCTCTACTCCTCCTACTCCATCCTCTTCCATAACCTCCTTGGCTGAGTCCTCTTCTGCTGCTGCGTCTTGCTCCACATCAACTGCACCCCCCAGCTCCCCAGGTACTATTCCACATCCCGGATACGGCAGTGTCACGACGTCTTGGGTTTGACTTGCTTGAAAGCAGAGAGTCACACTGGACAAGCACTCCTGTCCGCCCTGACACAGGTGGAAAAGTGGCTGACTGCGCAGCAACTGGAGATCGGCAAAGTGGTTTGTGACAACGGAACAAATTTGTTGGCGGCATTGAAGTTGGGCAAGTTGACACATGTGCCGTGCATGGCACATGTGTGTAATCTGATCGCATAACGCTTTGTGCATAAGTACACAGGCTTACAGGACGTCCTGAAGCAGGCCAGGAAGGTGTGTGGCCATTTCAGGCGTTCCAACACAGCCATGGCGCACTTTGCCGATATCCAGCGGCGAAACAACATGCCATTGAGGCGCTTGATTTGCGACAGCCCGACATGTTGGAATTCAACTCTCCTAATGCTCGACTGCCTGTTCCAACAAGAAAAAGCCGTTAATGAATATTTGTATGACCGGGGTGCTAGGACAGATACTGGGGAGCTAAGAATTTTTTTTCCACGTTACTGGACGCTCATGCGCAATGTCTGTAGGCTCATGCGTCCTTTTGAGGAGGTGACAAACCTAGTCAGTCTCACCGAAGGCACCATCAGCGACATCATACCATTTGTTTTCTTCCTGGAGCGTGCCCTGCGAAGAGTGCTGGATCAGGCCGTAGATGAGCATGAAGAGGAAGAGGAAGAGTTGTGGTAACCATCACCACCAGAGACAGCCTTATCAGCATCGCTTGCTGGACCTGTGGCAACGCTGGAAGAGGATTGTGAGGAAGAGGAGTCAGAGGAGGAATGTGGCTTTGAGGAGGAGGAGGAAGACCAACCACAACAGGCATCCCAGGGTGCTCGTTGTCACCTATCTGGTACCCGTGGTGTTGTACGTGGCTGGGGGGAAGAACATACCTTCATTGAGATCACTGAGGAGGAGGAACGGGAAATGAGTAGCTCGGCATCCAACCTTGTGCAAATGGGGTCTTTCATGCTGTCGTGCCTGTTGAAGGACCCTCGTATAAAAAGGCTGAAGGAGAACGACCTGTACTGGGTGTCCACGCTACTAGACCCCTGGTATAAGCAGAAAGTGGCTGAAATGTTACCAAATTACAACAAGTCGGAAAGGATGCAGCATTTGCAAAATAAATTAAAAAGTATGCTTTACACAGCATATAAGGGTGATGTCACAGCACAACGGGAATCTAACAGGGGAAGAGGTGAAAGTAATCCTCCTCCTCCCACGACCACGCCGGCAAGGACAGGACACTTTACAGACGTGTTGTTGATGGAGGACATGCAGAGCTTTTTAAGTCCTACGCATCGCCACAGCCCTTCGGGATCCACCCTCAGAGAACGACTCGACCGACAGGTAGCAGACTATCTCGCCTTAACTGCAGATATCGACACTCTGAGGAGCGATTAACCCCTTGACTACTGGGTGTGCAGGCTTGACCTGTGGCCTGAGCTATCCCAATTTGCGATAGAACTTCTGGCCTGCCCCGCTTCAAGTGTCCTGTCAGAAAGGACCTTCAGTGCAGCAGGAGGTATTGTCACTGAGAAGAGAAATCGCCTAGGTCAAAAAAGTCTAGATTACCTGAATGAGCGATGGATCCCGAAGGGACTGACAGTGGGCGATACATTCGACTAAAAAAGGCCTGATGAGATGAGCTGCCTTGGGCTAAAAATGGTCCACACGCTGCTGTATTTTAGCTCTGAATGCCGGTTGACTTGCGTGACTTATCCGCCACCAACTAGGGTTCAAGCCGCAATGTTTTAGGGCAGTGCTCCCCAAGCTTTTTATCGCCACGGACCGGTAAACGTTTGTTAATTTTTCCGTGGCCCGCTGTTTTTTTTTTTTTTTATTCTTTATTTTTGTTGTGCGTGTTATACATAGCAATGACATATGCCACAACAGCGTGTCTGAGGTTGTACTGAAGTTGAACAGTGGCATGAGGAAATGCACAATTTTATATAGTTTTAACAATCAGCAAGGTTGAACAGTAAAGTCATCATCATAGAGTGAGAAATTCAACGTTTAACAGTGCTAGACTAGATATGTTAGTAATGCTAACTTAGTTTTACACATTTTGAATGTGATTATGAAGAAGTTGATCATCTTGATATCATGCAGCTTGTGTATGCCAGGATTATCTAAGTTAGGTAATCAACGTTTGGCTATATTTTATTAACTAAGCGAGTGTATCAGTTGTGTAGGCATTATAAACAGGCTTATTGTGTTATGTAGGGGGATAACGGCATGCAGTGTAAACATCAATAACCTACAATAGCTGACATGTAAATGTGATGCAATCTGTGACTTAAGGAGTGTGTCCAAGTTAAGTCTCTGAGCCTAGGCTAGCAGGTAACTTAAGTGTCCCAGGAGATGTGCAGCAGTTTCCTCGTCGGCAACAGGGACGTGGTAGTGTGGTAGCTCAGCCAATGCTCATCCAGG
Organism: Pelobates cultripes; assembly: GCA_933207985.1. Lineage (NCBI taxonomy): Eukaryota > Metazoa > Chordata > Amphibia > Anura > Pelobatidae > Pelobates > Pelobates cultripes. Next base: position 11,636,856 of record OW240925.1, read on the forward strand.
TGGCCATGCATGCGTTCACGGTGGGGTCTTCCAGGCGTTGGTGTTGTGGGCAAGCTTGCTGGTTTGCGGTTGACTCCGTTGAGGGTAGCCGCCTGTCATGTAGGGCTCCATGTCTTGGGTCAGGCAAGGTGCCTATGTGTGAGGCCAGCGTGGTTACGGGTGTTAGTGCCCGTGTGCCCCATAGTTGCTTCCCGCTTTGCAGGTTTTTTGCCCTTTCTCTGCCAAGTGGCCGTTTTTGCGGTCCGCGGTAGCGTTCCGTAATGGCGGTGCCTAGTGGCAGGGCAGGTTAAGTACCCCCTTCCAGGCGGTATCCGTTCGTTTCCCGAATGGCTGGGACAACCATACTGAGAGCGGGGATTCGTGCAAATATGTAGCTCCTTGAGTTCTAGGTTGAGGTCCTGCTGTCCATTGACCGACCTTAAAACATGGCCGCCATCATGAGTTCGTGACAAAAGTAACGAATGAGACTTTATATGTTCCATTCGTGGGATCTGGGCACAATTCGTATTCCTGATGCACCCAGATCTGAGCTACCGAATGAATAGTTGAATGAACTAGATTCCCATTAACATGTTAAAGTTATATATGTTTTTATGCTGTTTTCTAGGACAAAATAAAGCATGGTCTTTTGGGCGCTTGGAGATAACTAGATTGTATAACCATTGGACCTATTATCTCCAAGCTGGGCAGGTACTATTTTGAATGATACAGTGTAATGTGATTGGTTGAATCCTTGTATTGTACCTGTGTGGCGGAATCAGCCTCGCCACTGGTCATTGGAGAAGACTGATTGCCAGCCTCCTGCCCTATGACTATGGCCCCATGTTGAAATGCTTGATTTTCCCCTGCAAAGACTAGAAAGCCAGGTCATTCTGTACTTTCCCTATGTGAGCAGGGTTACCCCAGATAGCTATGCCATGGAGTCCATTCGTATAACGAAAGACTATGTGAAAGACTTTGGCTCCATGGCAATTGAAATGTATGTATGTGATCTGAGCGCCATTCAGTCATAATGTGCGCTGTAACGGACTGTTTCAGCACACAAGGGGTTAAAAATCCGTTTAGGCGATATTCCCCTTTCAGAGATACAGGCACAGCTACTGTAGCACACCAAACCCCAAAATTGGATACAAGGGTATGCTCTAAACTCCCGAATTGCATACAGGATAGCACTCTAAACTCCCGAACTGGAACCTCACGAATAGCTGCTAGCAGACGAACAGGAAAAGCTCCCAAGAGGCTTACACTCCTGGCAATCAGCCTCTAACAGCATACAGTAAATCCCACCAAGAATGAGACAAGGTTCCGTGTTGAGGGTCAAGCAGTGGTCTGATTTATACAGGGCTACCTGCCTAGTATTTATATAAGTCTACCACCTGGTGGACACTCCCCTCGGGGACCAGATGGGAGACTGTGACAAGGGACAGACATACACCAATGACAGACACACAGAAGTAAAACATCCCCACAATGCATCCTAATTCCCTCCCTCTATCCTGGAGATAATTGGGAAGTAATCCAATTATCTCCCAGGACAGAGGCAAATCGCCATTATACACATGGGGACACAAAGACAGTAAAACACCTTAAAATACACAAAGTCACATTTTATACATAAAACACAGACATGTCACATATCCCCTGATAGCTGGGATCTGAGCGCACATAACTACCGAATAGCGCTCAGATCCTATTCACACAGTTCAATTGCCTTTAAAGTCTTTAATTACACGAATAGGCTCCATGGCATAGCTATCTGGGTTAACACATTCACATTAACAAAGTCCCGAATGAACAGGTGTTCAGCTAAATCGCCACGAATAGGAACAAGGAGGCTGGCGGCTCAGCAGTGTTCGCGCAAATAAGTATCCGTTTTCAGTTCCATAGTTTGAGCGCTGAACACCGCTGGCCATTCGGGACTTTTAGAATGGCTGCCGTCACGCGTTCATCAAATGAACAAAGACCACCCCGCATTCGTCAATTAAGCTGCGGTTAACCGCAGCTTCAGGGAGGTAAATTGACAGTACACTACCGAACGCCTTGGCAGAAAGGCACGAATAAGCCTTTCTGCAGGGAAAATAAAGTATTTTGAACGTCTGGTCCATAGTCCAAAGGGAGCAGGCGGGCAACCAGGCTTCTCCAATGCAATGTGGCGAGATTGGTCTCGTCACATCTCTACCCTTTTCCAGACAGACTAACAGGGTATCTGACCTCCTGCCGGTCAGTGCCCTGATTAGTCCAGCAGCCCACCCAGGAAGCACAAACAGTAAAACAGCCCACCCAGGTTACTACACCTGGGTAGAGGGAAAACTGGTCCATGTTCAGGTGCCTCACCATGGCTGTGTGGGGGACTGTAAGCTGCCTTGGTGGGTTGCTGCGTGGGCAGAGACCAGCGGTACTCTGCCCTGGTGCCAGCGCTAGCGTGGAAGTAGCCTGGTTGGAGCCTGGTTGCTGGAGGGGAAGACCGACTGTCTCTCCTTTGGACACACAGCTCTGCTGCTGGAGGGGGAGACCGACTGTCTCCCCTTTGGATACACAGCTCCGCTGCTGGAGGGGGAGACCGACTGTCTCCCCTTTGGATACACAGCTCTGCGGCTGGAGGGGGTGACTGACTGTCTCCCCTTTGGCTAAACAGCCCTGTTGCTGGGGAATGGAGACTGGGCTCCCAATTCCCAATAAATCATACTGCCACTGGGGATCTGAACCAACTGCCCAGCATCCCTGTAGCTCACCCTGCTGCTACCGGACGTTTAAAATACTTTATTTTCCCTGCAGAAAGGCTTATTCGTGCCTTTCTGGTAGGGCGTTCGGTCGATTTTATCTACAGAACAAAATACCGAAGGCGCGACCACCTGGGAGCTGGATTGTGCCGCCACTTGACTTCCCAAAATTGAACTGTGTGAATAGGATCTGAGCACTATTCAGTAGTTATGTGAGCTCAGATCCCAGCTATCTGGGGATATGTGACATGTCTGTATTTAATGTATAAAAATGTAACTTTGTATATCTTAAAGTATTTTACTGTTTTTGTGTCCCCACGTGTATAATGGCGATTTGCCTCTGTCCTGGGAGAAAATTTGATTACTTCCCAATTATCTCCAGGATAGAGGGAGGGAATTAGGATGCATTGTGGGGATGTTTTACTTCTGTGTGTCTGTCATTGGTGCATGTCTGTCCCTTGTCACAGTCTCCTATCTAGTCCCCTAGGGGAGTGTCCACCAGGTGGGAGACCTGTATATATACTGGGCAGGTAGCCCTGAATAAACCAGACCACTGCTTGACCCTCAACACGGAGCTCTGTCTTGTCTTAGGGGGGGATTTACTGTATGCTGTTAGAGACTGATTGCCAGGAGTGTAAGCCGCTTGGGTGCTTTTCCTATTCGTCTGCTAGCAGCTATTCGTGAGGTTCCAGTTCGGGAGTTTGGAGTGCTATTTTGTATGCAGTCCGGGAGTTTGGAACATTCCCTTGTATCCAGTTCGGGAGTTGGAGTTTGGTGTTCTGCAGTAGCTGTGCATGTATCTCTGGAAGGGGAAGATCTTCTAAATGGCTTTTAACCCCCTTTTATGCCCGGGGTGCCGTTACAGTACAGTTGCAAGGTTATGGGTCGTGGGAGTTGGCACCCAGACCACTCCAAAGGGCAGAAGTGGTCTGGGTACCTGGAGTGTCCCTTTAACTGGATAGGAATTAGATTTCTCACTGATTTCACTCATGTGGATTTCCATCTTTGCTGCTTCCTGTAGTTCTCTGTACCATGTGACCAAGCTGAATAGGAACTAGCCCCTACCCTTCACACTATGTGTATGGCGTTCAACCATGATCGGGTGTATCCTACAGCAGGAATGTGTATATCAACAAAGGGATCGAACATAATATGTGAATTGTGATCAATAAATCCTGGCTGATTAATAGACGGTATGTTATTGTAAGTCAGTTATCATCAAACATAACAGGTACTCATTATTATTATACAGAGCGACATGTTTATTATCAGTGTATAGATTCTCGGTATTATTATAAAGAGGAACATGTTTATTATCAGTGTATAGATACTCAGTATTATTATACAGAGTGACATGTTTATTATCAGCGTATAGATACTCAGTATTATTATACAGAGTGACATGTTTATTATCAGTGTATGGATACTCAGTATTATTTTACCGAGCGACATGTTTATTATCAGTGTATAGATACTCAATATTATTATACAGAGCAACATGTTTATTATCAGTGTATAGATACTCCGTATTATTATACAGAGTGATGTGTATATTATCATTGTATAGATACTCGGTATTATTATACAGTGCGACATGTTTATTATCAGTATATAGATACTCAGAATCATTATACAGTGCGACATATTTATTATCAGCGTATAGATACTCAGCATTATTATACAGAGTGACATGTTTATTATCAGCGTATAGATACTCAGTATTATACAGATCCACATATTTATTATCAGTGTATACATACTCAGAATTCTTTATACAAAGCAACATTTTTATTATTAGTGTATAGATACTCAGTATTATTATACAGAGCAACATGTTTATTATCAGTGTATAGATACTCTAATTATTATACAGAGCAACATGTTTATTATCAGCGTATAGATACTCAGGATTATTATACCGAGCGACATGTTTATTATCAGCGTATAGATACTCAGTATTATTATACAGAGCGACATGTTTATTATTATTATTATTATTTTATTATTTATATAGCGCCAACAAATTCCGTAGCGCTGTACAATGGATAGATACTCATTATTATTATTATACAGAGATACATGTTTATTATCAGCGTAAAGATACTCAGCATTATTATACAGAGCGACATGGTTATTATCAGTGTATAGATACTCAGTATTATTATACAGAGCAACATGTTTATTATCAGTGTATAGATACTCTGTATTATTATACAGAGCAACATGTTTATTATCATCGTATAGATACTTGGTATAATTATACAGAGTGACATGCTTATTATCAGTTTATAGATACTCAGTATTATTATACAGAGCTGCATGTTTATTATCAGCGTATATATACTCAGTAATATTATAGAGAGCGACATGTTTATTATCAGCGTATAGATACTGTGAATTAATTATACAGTGCGACATGTTTATTATCAGTGTATAGATGCTCGGAATTATTATAGAGAGCAACATGTTTATTATCAGCATATAGATACTCAGTGTTATTATACACAGTGACATGTTTATTATCAGTGTATAGGTACTCGGGATCATTATACAGAGCGATATGTGTATTATCAGCATATAGATACTCAGTATTATTATACAGAGCAACATGTTTATTATCAGCGTATAGATACTCAGTATTATTATACAGAGGGACATGTTTATTATCAGTGTATAGATACTCAGTATTGTTATATAGAGCAACATGTTTATTATCAGTGTATAGATACTCGGTGTAGCGGAGAGGTAGTTTAATCCACAGTATCTCCGCTGGGTAACAGGAACAGCATAAAATAATCCAGGCAATATAAATACAGCATACAATAATCCCAGTAGCGTTGTATAAATCCTTCCTTCCCAAGAACTAGACAACACATAGGCTGGGAGTCAACTAAACTTTTATTCACAGGTCACAATATTTATGTGGTTCCCCATGCAAGGGGTATCCCTACTGACATTACAGGGGTTGTACAGTAGGGGACTACATGGGGAAGTTAACAATCTGGACATTTCTCCCATCATGCACTGCTGCACGAGAGGGATACTCCCACTAGAATACCCAGTTAAGTGGATTATCCCTCCGTGCAGCAGAACTTATATTTCACACAAAAATCCATAACTTTAATATAATACATCTTATTTTAACAAATTACCATTAGGTAGATAGCTGGGGTCTGAGCACACATTATGTCAAAAGTACCGCTCAGATCCCAGCCTAAATAACCGAACGCCGCACGAAACACATATTATTTTACATTCCCCTTAAAAGTACCGAATGCATATAAGGGAACAAACTACCGAAAGGCCGGTGCTCCCGAACGGGCTGGAAGTCCAGCGGTATTCGTGCCGTTGAGTAGCTGATTTTAGTTCCAGGCGCTCGACAACCAAATACCGCTGGGCTAACAAAGGATCCAAGATGGCCGACCGCCGCGTGGTCTGTAGCCGAACACCGGCCACCCTGAATCTCAATAATTACCGAGGGATACAGTGTTACAATCTTTAATGAGAGCCACACGACCTCCTGTGTGTGGTCTCTCATTCGGTAGTTTGTTAGTTTCACGAACTGTGTTGAAATTCATTGTTCGAGAAACGAATGTATGAATGCTGGGCGTTCGCATAAATTACAGATACCTGGATACACTTGGTTCTTAAAGGGATAGTATTCCATTACATAAAATACAGTCTTAGGTGGCTAGTTTTGCCACACTCAGTATAATTATACAGAGCGGAATGTTTATTATCTGTGTATAGATACTCGGCATTATTATACAGAGCGACATGTTTATTATAAGTGTATAGATACTTAGTATTATTATACAGATCAAAATGTTTATTATTAGTGTATAGATGATCAGTATTATTATACAGAGGGACATGTTTATTATCAGTGTTTAGATACTCAGTATTATTATACAGAGCGACATGTTTATTATCAGTGAATAGATACTCAGTATTATTATACAGAGCGACATTTATTATCACTGTATAGATACTCAGTATTATTATAAAATACAACATGTTTATTTTCAGTGTATAGAAACTCCGTAATATTATACAGTGATATGTTAATTATCAGTGTATAGATACTCAGTATTATTATACAGAGGGAAATGATTATTATCAGTGTATAGATACTCACTATTATTATACAGAGCGACATGCTTATTATCAGTGTATAGATTCTAGGTATTATCATACAGAGCGACATGTTTATTATCAGTGTATAGATACTCATTATTATTATTATTATTATACAGAGCGACATTTATTATCACTGTATAGATATTTACAATTATTATACAGAGCAACATGTTTATTATCAGCATGTAGATACTCAGTGTTATTATACAGAGTGACATGTTTATTATCAGTGTATAGGTACTCGGGATCATTATACAGAGCAACATGTGTATTATCAGCGTATAGATACTCGGTATTATTATACAGAGCAACATGTTTATTATCCGTGTATAAAACTTACCAGGAAAGGTTAAAGGATCTTAACATGTATAGCTTGGAGGAAAGACGAGACAGGGGGGATATGATAGAAACATTTAAATATATAAAGGGAATCAACACAGTAAAGGAGGAGACTATATTTAAAAGAAGAAAAACTACCACAACAAGAGGACATAGTCTTAAATTAGAGGGACAAAGGTTTAAAATAATATCAGGAAGTATTACTTTACTGAGAGGGTAGTGGATGCATGGAATAGCCTTCCAGCTGAAGTGGTAGAGGTTAACACAGTAAAGGAGTTTAAGCATGCGTGGGATAGGCATAAGGCTATCCTAACTATAAGATAAGACTAGGGACTAATGAAAGTATTTAGAAAATTGGGCAGACTAGATGGGCCGAATGGTTCTTATCTGCCGTCACATTCTATGTTTCTATGTATAGATACTCCGTAATATTATACAGCGACATGTTTATTATCAGTTTATTATTATATAGAGTGATATTCTAGATATTATCATACAGAGCAACATGTTTATTACCCGTGTATAGATGCTTAGTATTATTATACAGAGCGACAGGTTTATTATAAGTGTATAGATGCTCCATATTAATATACAGAGCGATATGTTTATTATCAGTGTATCGACACTTAGTATTATTATACAGAGCGACATGTTTATTATCAGTGTATAGATGCTCGGAATTATTATAGAGAGCAACATGTTTATTATCAGCATATAGATACTCAGTGTTATTATACACAGTGACATGTTTATTATCAGTGTATAGGTACTCGGGATCATTATACAGAGCGACATGTGTATTATCAGCATATAGATACTCAGTATTATTATACAGAGGAACATGTTTATTATCAGCGTATAGATACTCAGGATTATTATACAGAGTGACATGTTTATTATCAGCGTATAGATACTCAGTATTATACAGAGCGACATGTTTATTATCAGTGTATAGATACTCAGTATTATTATACAGAGTGACATGTTTATTATTCATTGTATAGATACTCAGTATTATTATACAGCGACATGTTTAATATCAGCGTATAGATACTCAGTATTATTATACAGAGCGACTTGTTTAATATCAGCGTATAGATACTCAGTATTATTATACAGAGCGACATGTTTATTTTCAGCGTATAGATACTCAGTATTATTATATAGAGTGATATGTTTATTATCAGTGTATAGATACTTAGTATTACTATACAGAGTGACATGTTTATTATCAGTGTATAGATACTCAGTATTATTATACAGAGCGACATGTTTATTATCAGTGTATAGATACTTAGTATTATTATACAGAGTGACATGTTTATTATCAGTGTATAGATACTCAGTATTATTATACAGAGTGACATGTTTATTATCAGCGTATAGATACTCAGTATTATTATACAGAGCGACTTGTTTAATATCAGCGTATAGATACTCAGTATTATTATACAGAGCGACATGTTTATTTTCAGCGTATAGATACTCAGTATTATTATATAGAGTGATATGTTTATTATCAGTGTATAGATACTCAGTATTATTATACAGAGTGAAATGTTTATTATCAGTGTATAGATACTCAGTATTATTATACAGAGCAACATGTTTATTATCAGTGTATAGATACTCAGTATTATTATACAGAGTGACATGTTTATTATCAGCGTATAGATACTCAGGATTATTATACAGAGTGACATGTTTATTATCAGCGTATAGATACTCAGTATTATACAGAGCGACATGTTTATTATCAGTGTATAGATACTCAGTATTATTATACAGAGTGACATGTTTATTATTCATTGTATAGATACTCAGTATTATTATACAGCGACATGTTTATTATCAGTGTATAGATACTCAGTATTATTATACAGAGCGACATGTTTATTATCAGCGTATAGATACTCAGTATTATTATTATACAGAGCGACATGTTAATTATCAGCGTATAGATACTCAGTATTATTATACAGAGGAACATGTTTATTATCAGTGTATAGATACTCAATATCATTAACCCCTTAGTGACCAGGCCGTTTTTCAAAATTCTTGTTTAAAAACACACTTTTTCGAACTTTGACCCCCAAAATCTGTTATGCATCTACAACTGCCATAAAACACCCATGCTAAATAGTTTCTACATTTTGTCCTGAGTTTAGAAATGCCCAAATGTTAGCATGTTCTTAGCTTTTTTGGGAAAGTTATAGGACTATAAGCACAAGTAGCACTTTGCTATTTCCAAACCAATTTATTTTCAAAATTAATGCTTTAATGTTACACTGTAACACTGATATCTGTCAGGAATCCCCGAATAACCCTTCACATTTATATATTTTTTAAAAGAAGACAACCTAAGGTATTAAACCTGGGGTATTTTGAATCTTTTCATGCAGCCATTTTACCACCAATCTATGCCAAATTGAAAAAAAAAAAAAATAAGCATTGGTGATTTTTTTGAGACACATAGCAATTTAAGAATATATGTACTGAGAACTTTAAGGGTTACTGCCAAAAAAACACCCCAATATGTGTTCAGCATCATCTCCTGAGTACAGCAATACCACCCATGTATAGGTGTTTCGAGTTCTCTGGGGGCTAAAATACCTTATTTGGAGGGTGCGCATTCCGGCTTTGCAACTTGGAATTTTCAGAGTTAGTCATTATGCATCCTTGTCCCATATGGGACATTTTTGAAGCCGGACAATATAATTTACTGAAGGGTTAATATCTAACTGTATTCAAATGCTTTGTATTTATACAGTGTTTGTCAAGAACATTGGTTACATGTAATTTGCTTAAAGAGGAAATAGTTTCTGCTGTTACATGCATTAATCTTATCTAGCAAAATACCACAAATACCTTGTGGCTAAGCGCATCCTGTTACATAGAAACTGTTTTTCGGAACTTAAATATCAGAAATATCTTGCGGCTTCCTGTCAGTTATGCTTTTTGTGACGAGACCAATCTGGGAGATTTGGCCCTTTCAATTCAGTATGATAGGAGTTATGTATTTTTGTATCCTTTTGTGTTTTACTGGTAACATGTGCTCAATGGAGTCTGCCTCTATCCCTGGATATAATTGGATTATTTTCCCCATTGTCTCCAGGATAGAGGACTCTGTAAAACTGGTTTGGGCCAGATAGCCATGCTGCCAGCCAGCCCCCAAAAGATACTTTACTAACTTCTGAACCCCTGGTCTGATTCATGCCATTTTTTGTTATGTTGTTCCCCTGAATGGATTGATTGTGAATTTATATATATATATATATATATATATATATATATATTTTTTTATTTTTTTTCTGCCTGTGATAAATTACATTAACCCATTGTGTTCAGTAATTATATCACAGACAGAGAGGAGGATTTTATGTGTTTGTGCTGGGTGTGTTTTATGTTTTACTGTACGGGATTGGTTACATGTTGTCCCTCCCTGTGGGATGTCCCCTTGCATGGGGACTTGCATAAAAGTCTGTGAGTGTTAATTAAAACAGACCACTGCTTGACCCTCAACACGGAGCTCTGTCTCGTTCTTGGGGGGATTCAATGTATGCCGATAGAGACTGATTGCCAGGAGTGTAAGCCGCTTGGATGCTTTTCCTATTCGTCTGCTAGCAGCTATTCGTGAGGTTCCAGTTCGGGAGTTTGGAGTGCTATTTGGTATCCAGTTCGGGAGTTTGGTGTTCTGCAGTAGCTGTGCCTGTATCTCTGGAAGGGGAAGATCTACTAAATGGCGGTTTTATGCCCGGGGTGCCGTTACATTTTGTAAGCGTTCTGTTTTTTGAGCAACAAATGTGGAACATCTTACAGGTGTTGTGCTAAACTGTTGTAAAAGGGAACTGCTTACAGAAAATAGCTTCTTGCAAGAATTCTACAATATTCATACTTATTCATACTTATTAGACTTGGGCATTCGTATTCGTACGAATGGATTTTCGTACGAAAACATGCATTTTTGGCCATTCTTCCGAATACCGAATAGCGAAAGGCTATACAAACTAAAGAACGAACAAACGAATAGCCGTTTAACGAAAATCTTTTGTTTGTTTGTTCATTCGGCTTTTTGAATTACATAATCTGGGTGAATTTACACTTTAGCACCTCTGTGTAATGTATTGCAATGCAAACTACCGAACAAAAGCAGACTACCGAATTCAAAATACTGAACTCAAACTACCAAACGCACAAATCATTCGTGATTTTTCAAAGCATTGCATTGCTTTACATGGGGATGGTAGAAAAACGAATGAACTAATGAACTGATTTGCCTCAATTCGTGTATTAGTTCATTCGGATGCCTTCTATGAATCAAAGAGGAGGGGTGTAGGAGTGAGCTGATTTTCATTTATCTAATCAGCTCACTCTTTTGACATGATGCTGTAGGGGCTTATCCAATGGTGAGTGCTTTATCGTAGATTTCAAAAATAACTAAACAGCAGTATAAAAGCAGGCAGTCGAACTTTCTCCCCCCTTCTTTGACTGAGTTTTGTTGGTGACACACTGTGTTTTAAGACACCCCCGGTGTCTGTAAGTAAAACCGCCGTTTAGTTCACCTTCCCCTCTCACCATATAAATCCTCCGTTCGCATAAATTGTAATCCACGAACCATAACCAAGGGAAGCGGTAATCTCCCGAACGGGATCCGTGAAAGGACTCAAACTCCCGAACAGAAATCCACGAACCGCCGCTAATAGGCGAACCACGATATCCACCAAGCGGCTTACGATTCCAATAAGCAGTCTCTAAGCGCAAATAATAAATCCCCCCAATAACGAGACAGAAGCTCCGCATTGAGGGTCAAACAGGATCTGGCTTTACTGTGGGCTACCTGCCCGTATTTATGCAGGTCTCCCACTTGGTGGACACTCCCCTAGGGGACCAAATGGGAGACTGGAATTACAGCAGACATTCCAGACATACAGTCACAGGCTTTTCCCACAATGCAATATGGTTCCGTCCCCTCTGCCCTGGAGATAATTGGGAAGTAATACAATTATCTCCAGGACAAAGACACATCGCCATTTTAAATCCAAAACCAGAAAGTACATAAAAATACATAACTTTATAATAACTGTACATTTCACATTCACATCACATATCCCCAGATAGCCGGGATCTGAGGGCATATTATTGGCGAATAGCGCTCAGATCTCATACGCATAGTTCAATCGCCATGGAGTCAAAGTTCTTACAGTTGATTGACTCCATGGGAAGGCTATCTGGGTTAAGTCCTTTCGTCAGTGGTAAAACTCCCGAACAGCTGGTGTTCATACGCGTTCGTCGAGACAGCCAGGCGACCCGTTGTTTCAGCGGTGTTCGGCAGAAAGAATGTCCATTTTTAGTCCCATGAAATCAGAGGCGTTCCCACCCGCCTGTCATGCTCTCCCCTGATAATACTCCTCGGGCCCGGTGTGGGAGCAGGAGCCTGGGCCCGAGGCATCACCAGGACCACGTGTCTGGGGCTCCAGATATGCGGCATGGGTCCAGTGGCCGTGATTTGCGGCCTTCCAAGGCTGCACGCGTGGCGCAGCCTGCTTCCTCTGCTGCGTGCCCTGCGGCCCGGAGGCCTGGTGCTCAGCCTACCCGGCGGGCTCTACATGCCCGGCCGGTTCCCCTGACTCCCGCCCCGGCCGCCAGCGTTGGACCGCGGTCCGGGGGCAGTGGGAGGCCCATGAATACATTCCAGGTCCCCCCGCGGCCGGCAGGAGTGTGGGGCTGCCGCTGGGGCTCCTGTGGTGAGTGGGCCGCAAGAGTACCGCTGTTGGGGGTGCGTGGGGGGTCCCCTTGTGGGTCTGGAGCCTCCTCTGCCAGTGAGGATGGCTCCCGGTATGCTCTTTCCCCTGTCCCCTCCCATGTGGTTTCCGCGAGGGGGTCCCCTGGGGGGCCCAGCTTCCCACTGACAGGGCCCCCGGGACCCTCTCATCCCTTACTGTCCTCCTCTTACCCCCTACCCCCCCTTTCAGCTCTGTGGGTCCCCCCCCTTTCCTCCCCCCCTCTTTTCAGCTCTGTGGGTCCCCCTCCTCCTTTCCCCCTTTCAGCTCTGTGGGTCCCCCCCTCCTTTGCTCCCCCCTTTCAGCTCTGTGGGTCCCCATCCTTTTCTCCCCCCTTTCAGCTCTGTGGGTCCTCCTCCTTTCCTGCCCCCTTTTCTCCTTTTCTGCCCTTCCTGGTGCCTATCCTGCTCTTTCTGGGTCCCCTCTGTTCTCCCCTCCCCCCTATACCTGGCATCCTCCCTCTTTTTAGCGCTTTGCTTGCCTATATTGTTCCTTCCTTTATTCGGTCTAGTCCTCTTTGCACACACACCCACACAAAAAAAATAAAAAATTTATTACAGGACAGAAATACAATGTCAATTGCCAAATGGAATACATTTTTAAAAAAAAGGGTATACAAAATGAAGATTAAACGTAAAAAAAAAAAAAAAAAAGAATAAAAACTGAAATTGAATTCAAGTACTTGGGTGCATGGACGCCGCTTCCCCCTCCCCCTTAATTTTCAGTATGCATCGTATGTTTAATTGCGCTTTCCTGCAGCGTCCCGGGTTCACGTGACTCTGGGTGTTGCTGAGCTAATATGGCCTGCTTGGCTTGCGCGCAATACTAGGGAGCGGATGGGGGGAGGGGCTTTTATTGCAGGGACGTTCCCTCTTGCCACGGGGGGTCCCTTGACTAAGAGGGACCTTAGGGGCTGCGGGGCGGTCGTGGGGAGCATCCTGTGGTCGGTTGTGCCCCATGGCGCATATTCGAATGCACCCTGTGTTCTGGATAGCATGGTCGGAGAGAGGGCTCCCCGAGAATGCGCTGCGTGGTTCTGTGGTCAGGACACTCTCGGGATGCTTATCGTCCCTGGGATGAGCTGGGTTGGCGGAGGAATGTTTTGCACTTTCGTTGGCGGTGCAACCCTTCTTGGCCTGGGGCCGGATGGGCTTCGGCCTCTGGTTTTACTTAGGACTTGCCTGGTGCCTCAGCACGGTGCAATTTTTTGTCCTCTCTGCAATCTGTTGGAATGGGGGACGTGGGTGCCCTCGGTGCAGGACCCCCAGTCCATGTGAGAGCTCCATCAGGTGGTGTGGGTCCAGTTTACCAAGAACGCTCGATTAGCTTACTTCCCGATCGTTTAGTGTGCCCCTGGAGTCCGCTCTGCGGGTCCCCCCTTTGGGATGTGGTGCCCATGGAGGAGCGGGGTTGATATCGCCTGATTCCTTGTTTACTCAGTTGTCGTTTCCTTCCAGGGGCTGGGTTTGAGATGGTGGCTCGGCGCAGCGGTCTGCGCGGGTGGGGCTGCGGGGCCCTGGGGCCTTGCTGACGAAGAAGGCTGTGGAATCGGTTTTCCGGCTGCTGCCGGTATGCCCGTTGAGTTGTTGTTTCCGGGCTGTGTTTCTGACGGTCAGGATTAGGTGGCTATGTGCCTCCACAAGAGTTGCTCCCGATGTCGCTGATGTGTGGGGCCGTCAGTGTCGCATGTCCGCACTCTGCGGTATGCATCGTATGTTTAATTGCGCTTTCCTGCAGCGTCCCGGGTTCACGTGACTCTGGGTGTTGCTGAGCTAATATGGCCTGCTTGGCTTGCGCGCAATACTAGGGAGCGGATGGGGGGAGGGGCTTTTATTGCAGGGACGTTCCCTCTTGCCACGGGGGGTCCCTTGACTAAGAGGGACCTTAGGGGCTGCGGGGCGGTCGTGGGGAGCATCCTGTGGTCGGTTGTGCCCCATGGCGCATATTCGAATGCACCCTGTGTTCTGGATAGCATGGTCGGAGAGAGGGCTCCCCGAGAATGCGCTGCGTGGTTCTGTGGTCAGGACACTCTCGGGATGCTTATCGTCCCTGGGATGAGCTGGGTTGGCGGAGGAATGTTTTGCACTTTCGTTGGCGGTGCAACCCTTCTTGGCCTGGGGCCGGATGGGCTTCGGCCTCTGGTTTTACTTAGGACTTGCCTGGTGCCTCAGCACGGTGCAATTTTTTGTCCTCTCTGCAATCTGTTGGAATGGGGGACGTGGGTGCCCTCGGTGCAGGACCCCCAGTCCATGTGAGAGCTCCATCAGGTGGTGTGGGTCCAGTTTACCAAGAACGCTCGATTAGCTTACTTCCCGATCGTTTAGTGTGCCCCTGGAGTCCGCTCTGCGGGTCCCCCCTTTGGGATGTGGTGCCCATGGAGGAGCGGGGTTGATATCGCCTGATTCCTTGTTTACTCAGTTGTCGTTTCCTTCCAGGGGCTGGGTTTGAGATGGTGGCTCGGCGCAGCGGTCTGCGCGGGTGGGGCTGCGGGGCCCTGGGGCCTTGCTGACGAAGAAGGCTGTGGAATCGGTTTTCCGGCTGCTGCCGGTATGCCCGTTGAGTTGTTGTTTCCGGGCTGTGTTTCTGACGGTCAGGATTAGGTGGCTATGTGCCTCCACAAGAGTTGCTCCCGATGTCGCTGATGTGTGGGGCCGTCAGTGTCGCATGTCCGCACTCTGCTGCTGCAGTGTTTTCTTGGGGTAGTGTTTCGGAGTTCTGTGGGCCAGGCCTTATCCGTGGGTCAGGATGCGTGCTATGGTCTCCTGGATAATGGGATCGATTCCTGTTAGGGGACCGTCGGTTGCCCCTGGCTGCGGTTTGGGACATCAGGCAGGAGGCGTCGGTGGTTTAGGGGGGGGCGTTGTGGGTTTCAGCTGCGCTACCCGTGGGCTCTCCTGGGTACGCTGGGCTTTGCCTGTTGGGGTTGCCCTTGGGACTGTATGGGGTTCCTGCTGGGCCTCCTTTGACGGTGGCTTGTGCACTCTGGCCCCCTGAGTCCTTTCCCCTGGCGTCCAACTGTTTGCCGCTGCAGCAGGCTTTGGGGTTTTGGGCCGTTTGGGCTCTCAGTGGTGTGCTGCCTCTTGCCCATTATGCTGGTTTTGGGGGACTCTGGTGTTCTTGGAGGTTCCCCTTTCTGGTGGCATGGTAGGCATGGGGTACCCGGCTCACGAACAGGTGGGTGGGTTTTCCTTGGGGACCATTGTGGGGTGGTGCTGGCTGTCTTTATCATGTGACAGTACCCTCTCCCCCGGTGGTACTCTGGTACGCTGGTTGCGGCGCCTGGCTCGGCGCTGTTTGAGTCTAGGGGCGGCTGGTCAAGGTTTTTTGCCCGGTTATTACCAATATGATGGCCGATGCTCTGTCTTGTTCATTGAAGAGCGTACTTTGGGCGGCGGTGTTGCGGGGTTGATTTATAAGACTGTGGAGGTGTGGTCGCTTGGTCCAACGGTCTGCTGAAGCTGGTCTACAGGCGGCGTGGGGCCCACTCCAGTAAGGTTGGAGTGCTCAGGACAGATGGGAATGTTTCCTTGGGGGTTCCGGGATTGGACTGCTCATCTACATGTTTGGTTCCGTCTATTACGGGCGTTGGGGGCGCTTTCTGCGATTTGCGGGGCTCGGCTTCCCGTTCATGTTACGGTCGTGGGAGGGTGTTTTGGTGGAGTTGAGTATGCGTTGGAACAGACTTCCTTCATGTTTCACAGCTCGACGGCTGTTGTCGTTGGGAAGGGTAAGTTGGTTGAGGTTGGCTGTTTCATCGATAGAATCTGTGCACTTCTTGGATGTTGCAGGGTTGACTTTCTGCATCCTCCTGAAGTAGCTGGAATGCACGGGGTAATGGTTGGGCTCCTGCCATGTTGTAGTGGGTTCCTGGGGTAGTCTGAAATATACCATTCCTATCGGAGATGGTGAAGGGTCCGGTAATTTGCCTGTTTTTCATTGGGAGTGCTGTTCCGTCCCCTGGATTCTTCGGCCTCCTCACCCCTGTTTGATTCTCGGAGATGGGTTTTCTCCCCGGCGTCCATTTCGTTGGGGTGTTCCGCTTGGGGGGTTCGAATTCCTGGATGAGGATGGTGGGGAGTTCAAGGGGCATTCATTCTGGTTGGGGGCAGCTACTGACGCTGCCAGGCTTGGCGTGCCTGCGCCCATGGTTGGGAGGGCTCGAATGGTGGGAGTCAGGGTGGTTGGGTTCCTTAGGTTCACCCTGCTGGTCTCCGAATGGATTTATCTCTGTGATTACGGTCCCCCCCCCCGGAATGGGGATGGTGGGTGTAACTCCGACTGAGTACCCTCCGTTGACGGATGCTCCTAGCGCTTCCTGAGGACTCCAAGCAGTGCAGCAGACACCACAACCACCGCAACCGCTGTATCTTGACTGGAGTCTCGCCGTCTTCCTTCCACCCTGGATCAGCTTCTGTCCTCCAGGACTGTGTGGGAAAGAACTCTTCCTTCCACCCTGTACGAACCTCCAGCATCCAGGACTGTGTGCAAATCTACCCGAATATGCAAATGAACCAGTCTTGCAATTCAGGTAGTGCATATTGCTGTTGCTACCAACAGAGGGCACTAGACAAGCTCCATAGCCAAACCCACCTAGTTGGTAGCAAACCTCAGCAATAAAAGAGAGCAGGCAATACATTACACAGTACACACACACACACTATAAACAATTACATAACACACACCCTGCACCTATAATGGGTACAGGGTGACTAAAACATAAGATAAATAAAGCAGCCTACATAAATAGTCTGTCTGAAGGTAGACTAGGGGCTTTAAAGCCAGATACATGAAAGAGTCATAGTCACAGGGGAGGAGGCTGGCAAGTAGGCCTCTCCAGGACCAAGTGGCGAAGGGCACTTCGTCACATATCTCCCCTTCGGGGGGAAGACTAACCAGGCACCTGACTTTCTGTCGGTCAGTGCCTAAGTTAGTCGAGTCACCCACCGACCATAAGCAAGTGCCAGAGTAGCCCACCCACAACAAACAGTTATTAGAGCAGCCCACCCACAGCAAACAGTGACTGCACCTGGGTATTCCTCTGGGGTGATGGGGCAACATGCTGTGGGGACTTGAGGGGCAGAGGCCAGCGGCGCTCTGCCCTGATGCCAGCACTTCTGCTGGGAGGAGGGGGGTTCAGGACAGTCCTGTGACAAGGGGATCGTTAGGGCAGAGGCCAGCGGCGGTCTGCCCTGATGCCAGCTCTTCTGCTGGTATAGCCTGCAGGACATCAGGCTCTGGACAGGGGACAAAGGGAGGGCAGAGGCCGACTGCACTCTGCCCAGCTGCCAGCTCTTCCGCTGGGGGGCTTGGGACATAGTCTGGCTCAGTAGCCAGGGGAACGTGGGGGTCAGTGGGGGTTAACATCTTAGGAGCCAAGTTAGGAGTTAGCTGGGGAGGGGAATTCGTACTTACCCCCTCCTCCTGTTGTCCCTGTGAGGGTAGTTGGGGATCTGGACAGGCTGTCCAGCATCCCTGTAGGTCGGGCACAGAGACCACGGTCCCCTCTGCGCCATCTGGGAGATTGGGGTCTCCCCTTGGTAGGGTAAGCTGCCGCTGGGGAGATAGGGTGCTGTGCTCCTCTCCCTGAAACACAGGCTGTCGCTGGAGAGGGAGACCGCCTGTCTCCACTCCCATAACATTGTCCTGCTGCTGGAGAGAGAGACCAACTGTCTCTGCTCCCTGTAGGACACACTGCCACTGGGGAGGAAGGACGACACCTTTGGCTCCCTGTAACTTGCACTGCCGCTGGGGAGGAAGGATGACACCTTTGGCTCCCTGTAACTTGCACTGCCGCTGGGGAGGAAGGACGACACCTTCGGCTCCCTGTAACTTGCACTGCCGCTGGGGAGAGAGACCAACTGTCTCTCCTCCCTGTAGGACAAACTGCTGCTGGGGGGGAAGGACGACACCTTCGGCCCCCTGGAATTCGCACTGCCGCTGGGGAGGAAGGACTACACCTTCGGCTCCCTGTAACTTGCACTGCTGCTGGGGAGGAAGGACGACACCTTCGGCTCCCTGTAACTTGCACTGCCGCTGGGGAGGAAGGACGACACCTTCGGCTCCCTGTAACTTGCACTGCTGCTGGGGAGGAAGGACGACACCTTCGGCTCCCTGTAACTTGCACTGCCGCTGGAGACTGGGTGTCCATATCCTCAACCTCCACAGTTGTCGCTCAAAGGCCATTGCCGCACTGTTCTCAGCACTCAACTGGCGCATTACTTGGTGGACCACCTCGTTCGAAAGGTCTGGGCCATAGCAGACCAACTGCCTCTTTACCTCCTCAATGTAAGCGTCGTCCTCGTAGTGACGTATCATGTTGAGGTGCTCTTCGCAGGGCTCTATCCATCCCTGCTCCATGCTGCTGTAGTTAGGGACGCTGCACAGTGGCTAGCGTTGCCCTCAAACTCTCATACGATACCAGTGTCTCCTCGCTGCTTCTCCTCGCACTAGGACGCCATCCCACCGCTAACACCAATGTAACGGAGCTCCTTGTACTCCGACTGAGTACCCTCCGTTGACGGATGCTCCTAGCGCTTCCTGAGGACTCCAAGCAGTGCAGCAGACACCACAACCACCGTATCTTGACTGGAGTCTCGCCGTCTTCCTTCCACCCTGGATCAGCTTCTGTCCTCCAGGACTGTGTGGGAAAGAACTCTTCCTTCCACCTTGTACCAACCTCCAGCATCCAGGACTGTGTGGTGAAGACCCCTCCTCCAAGGAGAGCGTGTCAGGAACAAGCTCTTAAAAGAGCTGTGACAAAATGCCTTTTGTCCCTGGATTGTTAGGTGACAAGCTGCCCTTTGCCCCCGGCTTTTGGAGGAGCCTGATTGCCAGCCTCCTTCCTCATGACTATGGCCCTGGGGTGTATTGCCATTTAAAAAAGACTATTTGGGGCTTATTGGCTTCTAAAGACAGTTTCTTCCCATTGGAATCCATGGGAAGGTGTGTTTCTTCCCCTCCCCCGTTTCCTGTCTATTGTTCACCTAGATTGAGCGCTCAGATCCGAGCTATCTGGGGATAGGTTAAATGTGGGGGTTCTGTGTAATAAAATAAGAATTATGTATTTTTATGTACTTTTACGTATTTTGCTGTTAGTGTTAAATGTAGATATTTTCTGTACCTGGAGATAATTGAGTTTACTGCACATGCCTTAAGCCAATTATCTCCAGGATGGAGAGGAGGGATTTCATTGTGTATGTGAGAGTGTTATCATGTTAATTAGTGTTCCCATTGGTTTGTGTCCCTTTTGTCACAGTTTACCACCAGGTCCAGGGGGTGTGCCTCTGACTTGAAAACTTGTATATAAGCAGTAATAAACGCTCATTGGAGTCAGATCATCTTGTACCTTCATGAAGTTTTGGCTCATGTTTGGGGGATTGGAGAAACTACACTCTGGGGATTGCTATAATCACTATACTCCCCAGGGTATAATCACTAAGCTCTGCTAAGAGCTTGTTCCTGTTCCTGCTCTCTGGAATTCGGAGAGAGGTCGACCTGCTGGAAGCTGGACCCTGGTCCTGGGTCCAGAGTAGGTGGAGACGGCGAGATCCCAACCAAGCTGCGGCAGTTCGTGGGGTCTGTAGTGGTTATGTTGTCAGGCAGAGTGCTTGGAGTCCTCGGAAAGCACTAGGAGCATCCGTCGGCGGAAGGTACCCGGTCGTAGTGCCAGCGGTTCCGTTACAAGAGCTAAGTGATTCAAGCTCAGGGGAGCATGCAGAGCATAGCAATCCCCAGTGAGATTATAACAGCTCCCTCCAATAACGAGACAAGGCTACATTTAGAGGGATCAAGAAGAACTGTCAAAACCTTTATTTCCCTTGGGACCAGCCAATAGGGTCACCACAATAACATTGTTGTGAAACCTCAATAAAATCACAAACAGTAAAACCATATCAAGCAACACACAGTGACTTATCACAACACAATGGCACATTTTTAAAGGGGTGGGGGGAGACAATATTTAACAGTAAATATCTCACCTGCCTGCAGAATTAGCAATATGCAAATCTACCCGAATATGCAAATGAACCAGTCTTGCAATTCAGGTAGTGCATATTGCTGTTGCTACCAACAGAGGGCACTAGACAAGCTCCATAGCCAAACCCACCTAGTTGGTAGCAAACCTCAGCAATACAAGAGAGCGGGCAATACATTACACAGTACACACACACACACACACTATAAACAATTACATAACACACACCCTGCACCTATAATGGGTACAGGGTGACTAAAACATAAGATAAATAAAGCAGCCTACATAAATAGTCTGTCTGAAAGTAGATTAGGGGCTTTAAAGCCAGATACATGAAAGAGTCATAGTCACAGGGGAGGAGGCTGGCAAGTAGGCCTCTCCAGGACCAAGTGGCGAAGGGCACTTTGTCACAGTGGGATTCTCGTATGTCATTTGGGCCAGGAGGCAGGGACGAGACGAGTGGATGGATCTTACGCCTTCGGGAGCGGAGGTTCGGTGGTCTGGTACCGGATACATGAAGGGGATGTGGCTCTTCCTCATATGGGGTCAGCGGTCCCGCCTCCTATGATTACCAGGGGTTTTGTCATCTCTGGGTGGCATGACATGGGTTTGGTGACGGTTTAGGAATTGGGTGCTCTTCAATCTGGCCACGTTACGCATTCTGCTTCTTCCCAGAGGTTCTCAGGGGCTTGGCTGGGGCTATCGCCCGTTCCTGTTAGCAGTGCGCTCAGCAATGTGAGTGCCCTGGTGCGCTGCCATCAGAATTCGGACGAGATGGTTTTCTAGGTTTGTCTTGGGGGATTCCAGTTCACCTTAGGGTTTGGCCGGATGTGGCCTAGTTATCTCGAGGGGATGGGAGCGCTTTATGGAGGTCAGAATGGGCCTATGTTCATCTAGCGCTGCGAGACGTGGTGGAACAGGCCATGGCTGGTTGTGGTGGGGTCCCCCGCTGATTTTAGGTGTAAAACAGGGGGGTTGTGGCGGGGGTATGTCCTTGCTAATTGAGTTTGAGGTTACGTTTAAGTATATCTAATGAGATTAACAAGTTTTTAAGGTCTCAAACCTCCCCTGCTCCAAAGGTTAAACTTTAGGTTGCCTGAGGTCCCGTGCCCATCGAGCGTGGATAAGGTCGGCTGATGGCAGGCATTGGAAAGATATGATTTTTATGACGAGGGGGGAGGTGAGAGGGAGTGGTGATTAGGAACCACTCTTTGTTTATTGGCAAGGACGATTGGGTTACTGTATAACACTATGTGTGGCGTTATATACGTATATATGTTAATTCATGCTTATTTATGTCTAACGTTTTGGTTACAGAAAAGAAATAATTTAATAAATAAAGTTATGGATGTGTTATGCAGTAATTTAGTTTGTGATAATAAATGCTGTGGCCTGTTTCAACCATACTAAGTGTCGTTACTGGGGGGTTGAATGGGGTTAGATTTTGATCTAGGCTGCATCGCGATTCCCCACTACGTACATACATGTATAGTTCCTCAGAAAGCACTAGAGTGAAGAAATCTGCCTCAGTACTAGTCTCTATTTTTTTTTTTATCTGTGTTGATCTATATATTAGCATAGCTCCAAACTTCAAATAATCCTTTTTAATAAAAATATAAACGTTAGTTTCAAAACACTACATACATTACATTATCTATTTCTTTTCTTTTCTTCAACTTCTTTTCTTTCTTTTCTTACTATTTTAAAATTCTAAATGGATCCTCCTAAACCTTCATCCACTAGTAAAGTGAGGGAGGGTCAGTCAGCAACCATCACCACCACCAATACCACCACCACCACAAGTAGTGGTAGTTTGAGTACTCAGCCTATGCGTCAGCCTAAGCGGTCAAGGAGTGCCGCTATGTCAGACTCACCGCCTAGGAGACCAAAGTCTTTGTCTCGCATTTCAGGCCCGTTGGTGCAAGATCAGCATCTTCCTCTACCACAATAGCCTGTGAGTCATGCTGCTAAGAAGCTTGCTTCTTGTTTTCAGAGGATGTTTCCTAATCCCCCTATTACTAAAAACACAACTAGTAGTAGGAGTGGCCACCAGTGCCTGCTAAGAAGCTTCCTTCTTGTACAGGAGGCTGTTTCCTAATCCCACCACCACTTCCACCACCACCAGTGCTGCGCCTGCTTCTACCACTGACAGCGGCACATCAGCACAGGAGTTGTTGCCATTGCCAATGCTACCCCGTGCTCCTAGTCCTATTATTCCTGGAGGTGATATCAGTCTTACCCCCAGCCTTGCAGGGATTGCATTTAGTCTGGCTGATGAAGAGCTTGACTATGAGCCTGAGAGTGAAGAGGAGATAGTAGAGGAAAGTCAGAATTCTTCAGGGAGCAGTCCAACCTTTTCTCCTGCTACAAGTGCACATTTTTCCCCTTCCTCTCCACTTTCTCCAATAGTAGCACCTACTAGTGCTACTTTAACCATTAGCAGACCACCACCACCACCACAATCAATTATTACCACTACTATTTCCAAGTCCACTGTTCCTCCTCGCAGTGGCACAGTTACCACCACCAGTGTAACTGTGCCAACAATCACCACCACCACTGGTACTACTAGCCACAGTACCAGTGCCGAGGCTACTGTGCCAGTTACCAGTAGTCGCACTCCTCCTGCTGCTCATCAACCTGCACCATTAGCAGCAGAATTCCGAAGGGCAAGCGCCAATGTTTTGCGCCGCAGCAAAGTTTGGGATCACTTTGAAAGTGTTGGAGATGGGCGCTTTGCAAAGTGCAAACTTTGTGGGAAGGAAGTTAGCAGGGGGAGAGTGTTGGGTCATCTCACCAGTGCAGGGATGAACCATCACCTTCACAGCCATCACAAGGCTGTGTTATTGAGGGAAGAGGCAGAAAGTACTAGGGCAGGCAGCATAGCTGCTACTATTACAGTGTCCAGTACCATGGCAGCTAGGAGTGACAGGGGAGGTGTTGCAGAGCCAAGAGCTACTGGTGCTGCCAGCCAACAACCAAGACTGGTTGGAGCATCACAATGCGTCCAGCCCACCCTGGAACAATTTGGGGGATTCCACTCCAGGGCTATGTCTAAACAGCAGGCCAATAAAATTACGCGACTTATTGGCCAGTTAATTGCTGTTGGGGGTGCTTCCTTTTCTATGATAGAAGGGGAGCCTTTCAAACAGTTGATGGAGGCTGTGGCTCCACAATACCATCTTCCCTCACGCTCCACTATCAGCAGGAGGATAGTCCCTTCACTTTACTGGTCCTGTGTTGGAGTAGTTAAAAGGGAGCTTTCGAAGGCTGCTGGTCAGTCTGTGCATTTTACCACAGATTTGTGGAGTGCACCAAGTGGCAGCATGCCTTTCATTCCCTGACAGCACACTGGTGGGAGCCTGGTGTGTCTCAGGAAGCTGCTGCTGCAACTTCAGCAGCAGTGTCTAGCAGAAAGGGAGGAAGTGTATCTGATCAGCTGGGCTATCGCTCTTTCCTTCACCATGCTGAAGTGATGGATGAAAAACACACTTCAGATAACATTCTGCAGGCAGTAAGGAGGATGGTGTCTCTTTGGGTTGGAGCGGAGGCAGGCACCAATGTAGAAGTGGGTTTGTGGTTACTGATGGAGCTACAAATATGGTGAAAGCTCTGCGTGATGGTAACCTTGTTGGTGTGCACTGTGCAGTGCACATTATCCATCTAGTAGTAAAGTCAGCAATCCCAGAAGGTAATAACAGAGTTTCCAGTGTGATTGAAAGGTGCAGGAGGATTGCTGGGCACTTCCACCACAGTGTGAAGGCTAGCCAACTGTTGAGGCAGGAACAAGAGAAGGCAGGTCTTCCCACACACTGTCTACGACAAGATGTCAGTACACGGTGGAACTCTACTGTGGAGATGCTGGAGAGGATTTTAGAGCAGCAGCGGGCAATCCATAGTCTGGCATCAGACCAGTACATCGGTATTGGTTCTCCACTAGGTAGAGACGATTGGACAATGATTGCTCAGCTAGTGGCAGTCCTGAAACCATTCAGGGATGCCACTGAAAATTTAAGCTTGAACACTGCCAATCTAGGGAGCAAGATGGGTGTCTTCTTTGAACGCCAAGAGGTTGTTCAAGGTGATCCTTTACATCCTGATGTAGTAACTCTGGTTAGGAGGCTGAAGGATCAGCTTAAAGTTCGCCTACGTGAGCGAATGGATAATTCTCCTGAACTGATGCTAGCTTGCCTGTGTGATCCAAGGATTAAGGGAAAGCTTGATCCAATAACTTAACAAATTGGAGGGAGAAACTGATCCAGAGGGTGTGTGACTGGCAGCAAAAGAGTGGAATGCTGTATGATGGAGTAGTTCAGCAGGAGGCTGAGATGTCGGCCACTTCTAGCAGAAGCAGTGGCACTACCACCACCACCACACAACTGAGTGGAGCAGCTGCATTTTGGGAAGAGTTGCTTGAGGATATAGTTGGACCCACTGAGAGTGCTAGCAGCAGACAGGAGAGTACTGCCTCAGAAATGGTCAGAGCGTACCTCTCTGAACCTCCTTTGCCCCATAATGTCGACCCTCTTAGCTATTGGTATGAGAATTGGTATTTTTTTCTCATTCCTCCTTATTCTTCCATTCTCTCCCCCTCCCCCAAATACCTTAAAATCTCCCTTAAAGTGGTACTGGTTTCTCCCCTCTGGCTGTGTCTGACAGCGGTGTGGCAACGCCTGCTACCTCTGCCAGCGCAGTCAGTTAACGTTTAAACCCCTTCACCGCCATGGGAGGTGGGCCCCCATCAGGGCACTATAGTGTCAGGAAAACTGCTTTGTCTTAGTGATCCTTTAAGTTTACTACGGCTACTTAACCCAATTATCTCCACGATAGAGGGGAGGGATTTTACTGTTTCTGTGCGAGTGATTCACATTGTGAATCAAGGTCCATGTGGGAGTATCCCTTACTGGAGGACCTGCATAAAAGGCTGAGCTGTGGCCACCATTAAACAGACCGTTTTTTTACCCCTTCATGAAGTCTGGGCTCATCTTTGGGGGATTGGGAGCTATAATTCACAGGTATAAAACATAATTTAATATGAATAATATATTAAAGAATGGTAGGAAGTAAGATTTATTTTTTTATTTCTGCATGACATTTTAACTGTGAATGTCATAATACTGTTTGCTTTTACTGCAATAAAACACATATATGTATTCAGCGATGTCTCACGTGTATAACAGTACCCCGTTTGTACAGGTTTTATGGTGTTTTGGGAAGTTACAGAGTCAAATATAGCAAGTTACATTTTTCACACTGAAATTCGCAAGATTGGTTATGTTGCCTTTGTGACCGTATGGTAGACCAAGAATAAAAATGATGGCATAACATTTGCAATAGTAGACAAACCAAGGTATTGCAAATGGGGTATGTCCGGTCTTTTTTAGTAGCCACTTGGTCACAAACACTGGCCAAAGTTAGTGTTAATATTTGATTGTGTGTGAAAAATGCAAAAAACTAATCTGAATGACAATTTTGGCCAGTGTTTGTGACTAAGTGGCTACTAAGAAAGACTGGACATGCCCCTTTTGAAATACCTTGGGTTGTCTACTATTGAAAATGGTATGCCATCATGGGGGTAATTCATATTCCTGGGCTACCATACGATCTCAAAGGCAACGTAACCAATCTGGCAAATTTCAATGTGAAAAAAATGAAATGCAAGCCTTATATTTGACTCAGTAACTTTTGAAAACACCATAAAACCTGCACATGAGGTGTACTGTTATACTCAGGAGACTTCACTGAACACAAAAATTAGTGTTTCAAAACAGTAAAATGTATCACAATTATCTAGTCCGTGTAAGTTCCATTTGTGTGTAAAAAACGTCACTTTCACTGACGATATCATGGATGTAATACATTTACTGCTTTGAAACACTAATATTTGTGTTCAGCAAAGTATAACAGTACCCCCCCATGTACAGGTTTTATGGTTGTTGTTACAAACTGGCATTTGTAACTGGCCCTTTAAATGACAAATTGCCCTTCTTCGCTGGGTTGTGGAGAAGTCTATTTGCCAGCCCCCTTCCTCATGACTATGGCCCCTGGGAGATTGTGCCCTTGAAAACCAGCAGTTGGGCTTCTATTGGGTGTGTATTGCCCTTTAAGAACCGTCTGGGGACATATTGTGACTTTTGTGAACAATGACCCTTTAAGACTATGCTTGTGGCTTTTTCCTGTGTTTGTGGCTTTTTCCCACTTGGTTCAGTAAATGGGGCTTACTGAACCAAGTACCACACAGGCGGACCACCCAGACGTGGAAGTGTGCCATCAATTTACCTCCAAGGCTGGGAGCCTGCTGTAGGTAAATTGCCGATCACTGGGTGGCCGCCGTTCGTGCAAACGAACACGTGGCGGCGGCCATCTTTGTTCATTCGAACGAGGTCAGTGGTGTGTGTAGCCAAATTCATGGAACTGAAATCGGCTACACATTTCAACGAACACCGCTGACCCTTACCTTCTCCTGCACTGAATTTTCAGCTACAGAGACTAAGTCCCGTTCGGCAGTTTGAACTCACTGCTATACCACTAAGCTAAATGCACAAACGGCCCCATTCGTGCATTCGAATGGGACTTAGTCATTTTTCTGTGTAAAATAGACCGACAGCACAGCCCAAATCTATGGAACTGTTTTGTGCAGGTAAATGTGCTTGCGGTCGGTCAAAAAGGGAATTCCAGCTAACTTTTTAACCCCTGGATGGAATTGGCTAAATTTTGGATATGTTTGTAAATAAAGTGTGCTGAGTTCGAATATGTAATGTAATTTATGAAGATTGGATGTGTGACGAGACCAATCTCGCCACATTGCATTGGAGAAGCCTGGTTGCTCGCCTGCTGCCTTTGGACTATGGCCCCCTGTTAAAAGACATCTTTTTTTACCTGCAGAAAAGCTTCATCCGTGCTTTTCTGCCTGGGGTTCGGTAGATTTGTTTGAATGTGTTATACCCCAGATAGGAATCCCATGGAGCCCATTCGTATGAAACTGACTGTAAAGACTTTGGCTCCATGGAGATTAAACTGTATTCGTGTGGTCTGAGCGCCATTCGCTTAATAATGTGCGCTCAGACCTGAGCTATCTGGGGATATGTTACATGTCTGTGTTTTATGTAATAAATGTTACTTTATGTATTTTAAAGTATAATACTGGTTTTGTATCCCCACATGTGTAATGGAGTTTTGCCTTTGTCTTGGGAGATAATTGAGTTACTTCTCAATTATCTCCCAGGGCAGAGGGGAGGAAGCCAGGATGCATTGTGGGAATATATTGTGACTGTGTGTCCTATTTGTCTGCTTGTCTGTCTTTTGTCACAGTCTCCCATTTGGTCCCCTAGGGGAGTGTCCACCAGGTGGGAGACCTGCATAAATACTGGGCAGGTAGCCCTCATTAAACAGACCACTGCTTGACCCTCAACACGGAGCCTTGTCTCGTTCTTGGGGGGATTCACTGTATGCTGTTAGAGACTGATTGCCAGGAGTGTAAGCTGTTCGTCTGCTTTTCCTGTTCGTCTGCTAGCAGCTATTTGGGAGGTTCCAGTTCGGGAGTTGGAGTGCTATTTTGTATCCAGTTCGTGAGTTTTGGTGTTCTGCAGTAGCTGTGCCTGGATCTCTGGAAAGGGGGCCGATCGCCTAAACGGTTTTTACCCCTTGTGTGCAAAACGGTCCGTTACAATTGGTGGCAAGCGGCGGGATCGTTCCCACAGACTACAGGACAGCTACAGGCAACACCATTCCGTGGATTTACAATTTGAGGGCAACGCATGTCTGAGTACAGCGACCCTGACAGCAATAGAATGGAACCAGCAGTGTCATACGAGGAGGAGGACCTGGATGGCCGGGATGCATTAAGGAAAGGCATCTGGTACCAGGCCCTGGATAATGTACAATACCAGCGGGGCGAGAGTCTCCCCAGTGAAGAGCAGCGGTTGCAGAAGCAAGTGGCCCTGCGGATGCCCTTCCTGGGAGAGCAGCCCCTGGATGAATGGGTGAAGGAATTGGAGCACCGGGTATGGCAGGAGATTTGGCTGGAAGATGCCTACCAGGCGCTCTGGTGGTATGGGGCACAGTACCTGCCCTGGACAGCCGAGCATGACAAGCCAGAGGGAGAGGAGTTTGATGGTCCTGGCTTGTTATGGGAGGCTTTTTCAGAGCCTGAATTTGGGAGCCCTATACAAGCCCGGTTCAGTGATCTCTTGGAGTGGAGGGAGAGCAGGTATGACTGGGACGACACTCACAACATTGAGCAAGACCTGGCTCACCTAGCAACCCTGGAGTGGGAACTGGAGCAGGACTACCGAGATCTCTTCCACTCCATTGAGAAGATTCAGCAGGACAGCAAGGTGACAGATCCAGTTCCAGACCCATTCAGCTGGGAAGACATTGTTGATATTTTATGGGAAGAACCCCAGGTGGCCGGTAGAGATGGGACCGAGGTCTCTCAACCGGTCCTGCAGGGAATTGGGAGCCCAGTCTCCATTCCCCAGCGGCCGTGTGATTTATTGGGAATTGGGAGCCCAGTCTCCATTCCCCAGCGGCAGTGTAAAGTGCAGGGAGAGGAGAGCAGCGTCCTCCCTCCCCAGCGGCAGGCTGAGTTACAGGGGGCAGAGGTAGTTGTTCCTGCCCTCCAGCAGCAGAGTGATATGCCGGGAAGGCAGTGTAAAGTGCAGGGAGAGGAGAGCAGCGTCCTCCCTCCCCAGCGGCAGGCTGAGTTACAGGGGGCAGA
This sequence comes from Pelobates cultripes, assembly GCA_933207985.1. NCBI lineage: Eukaryota > Metazoa > Chordata > Amphibia > Anura > Pelobatidae > Pelobates > Pelobates cultripes. The sequence continues at coordinate 11,666,529 of OW240925.1, forward strand.
GGTAGTTGTTCCTGCCCTCCAGCAGCAGAGTGATATGCCGGGAAGGCAGTGTGAAGTGCAGGGAGAGGAGAGCAGTGTCCTCCCTCCCCAGCGACAGGCTGAGTTACAGGGGGCAGAGGTAGTTGTTCCTGCCCCCCAGCAGCCAAGTGATATGCCGGGAAGGCAGTGTGAAGTCCAGGGAGAGGAGAGCAGTGTCCTCCCTCCCCAGCGGCAGCGTGATTTTTTGGGAATTGGTAGCCCAGTCTCCATTCCCCAGCGGGAGATAAAACAGGGAATTAGGAGCCCAGTCTCCATTCCCCAGCGGCAGAGTGTCCTTCCGGGAATAGAGAGCCCAGTCTCCTTTCCCCAGCAGCAGGACTCTGTATTGGGAGCAGAGACAGTCGGTCTCCCTCCCCCGCAGCTGGAAGTATATATGGGAGAGGAGCTTGTTACCCCCTCTCCCCAGCGGCAGCTTAATGTACCCGGGGGAGACAGTATTTTATTTTATTTAGTTTGTAAAATGCTTCAAAAATTAAACAGAATAACAAAATAAATAACAAAATAACAATAATAAACAATCAACTGAAATAATACCCAATTCAAACATAATACCAAATGAAACATAAATACCGAAATAAAAACTCAGGAAGGGGCACTAATAGGGGAGTAAACTTATACCAAATTAAATAACTGGGAATAACAGGGAGAGGGATTAACAGAAAAGGGGGGGGGGACTAAATCATAAGGGGATAAATTAAAAGGCGGGGGGCTCCATTACTTCATGAAGCCTTGGGGAGGGAGAAAAAAGGCTGAAATGCTCCTGAAGGAGCTCTTACATAACAAGGGGGGGACAAGGGGGGACCCAATTGACCTCGAGTCCACAGCCAGCTAAACACAAACATAAACCAAGCGTGAAATAAAATACACACATAAACATAAACAAACCCATTACCCACATGGAGTCCTTTTCTCAGTTCATAAAACCCACCAACCACATGGAGTCCATCCCTCCGTCCATCAACACCAACCCACCACCTACACTTTAAACCCAAACTTTAAACCCAAACCCACCACCCAAATGGAGTCCATTTTCAATTCATAAAACCCACCACCCTCATGGAGTCTATCCCTCCGTCCATCCCCCAAACCCACCACCCAAATGGAGTCCTTTTCTCAGTTCATCACATCCAAACCCACCACCCACATGAAATCAAAATTTTGTCCATAGACCCACCACCCACATGAAATCCAGTTTGTACACCACCCTCAAGGAGTCCATCCCTCCGTCCATAAAGAAACCCAGTGTTTTTTTTTTTTTTTTCCCCACCCAAAGTAAATTTTTCAATTTGTCCATACACCAGAAACCCACCCTAACCCAAACAATACCAAAAATAACCTGTGCATAACCATAACCATAACCTAACTACACTGCACTACCTAGACGCAGAGGAAGGTACTCGTCTGCTAAAGGTGGCAGCCTTCCATGAAAAGAAAAACCAGTTCAAAATCTACGGGGGAAAGGTGAAGACAGATTTGGAATTCCCTTCACCAAGACAAGGGCGCCCATGGAGCGGTTCAAGGCGGGTGGACCTTGAGATTTCGCCACAAACGCTGCCAAATGGTGGGATCCATAGAGGCCCTTTCGGTGGTATAGATCCCACGAACCGCCCTCAGAATGTCTGCTACCACCACCTGACAGGAAAGGTCTTTACGTTGAAGGGAAACCTGACACCTTGCCATCCAAGTGAAATACTTAACCACTGAACTGACTACATAAAGAGTGCCCAAATCAAAAGCCCTCCCCCTTGAGTTGGACGTCCCGTACGCCCACTCCGCATAAGTCCAGCGGGATAAGCAGGGGATGCCTAAGGCGGCTGAGACCTCTTTGTAGACCTGTACGTTAAAGGGGCACTCGAGGAGGAAGTGGTCCATGGACTCCACTTCCCCGGAACATTCCACCCGAGGACAACCACGATCCGTTATGTTCCTGTACTTCAAGTTCCCTCGAACGTAAAGTCTACCGTGGAAGGAGAGAAACGCCACGTCTCGGTATTTCTCCGGAAGGCGCCTGGAGTTGATGTTTTTCAACCCCGAGGCGAGAGTACTTGGCGGGCAGTCCTTCAAAGCAAGCTGAATGCCAAAGTGGGTGGCCAGGACCCTCCCGTCGAGAAGCTTCTTGGGAGTGTCCCGAACCTCCTCCACCGTGACGTTCCACCTGCGCAGAATTCCCACTCCCTCGATGACCGAAGACGGAAGATAGCTAGAATGCCGAACTCTCATGCTCTTCACCCTCCCACCCTGAAACCAGTCCACCAGGAAAGGTGTGACCCACTCCCTGAATATACATACCCAGCCAGGCTGCTCGTCCTTCAGGAGAGCCCCGAAATTCCTTTTCAGGAAGGTGTTAGTAAAGAAGACGATGGGGTTGACCATGGCCAGACCCCCGTCCTTTCTGGCCAGGTAAGTGACCTCTCTTTTGATGAGGTTCAGCCTGTTCCCCCACAACATGCGGAAGAACAGCGCAAACATCCGAGCGTGGAGGGACCTGGGCAAAAGGAAGATGTTACTGACGTAGCCGAATACGGTCAGAACATAGGTTTTGATTAGGTTCACCCGTTCTCTGAACGTCAGTTTCCACCTGTGGCTCTCCTCCACCTTGCTAGAAGCTATGGCAAGCCGTTCGGTCCAGTTCCTGAGAGCCAGATCCCCTGGTCCGAACACCACCCCCAAGATCTTAATTTCAGGCTGGGCCCTCGGGAAACCGTCTGGAAGAGGGAACTGGTCCCCCTCCTTCCCGCACCAGAAAACTACGCTCTTGTCCCTGTTGACACGAGAGGCTGAAGCGGCAGAATACGCTAGGATTAAATCATCCACCTCCGTGGCCTCCCGAGTATTGGAGACCACTATGGAGATGTCATCAGCGTAGGCAACAACCCGTAAAGGCCTCTCCGGAGCCCTGGCCACTCCCTGTAACGTGCCTGCCTCGACCCTTCGGATGAAGGGATCGACTGCAAACACGTACAAGAGTGGGCTGAGAGGACAGCCTTGCCTGACCCCGGATCGGATCCTAAACGTCCTGCCCCTCCACCCGTTCACAAGAGCGAAGCTTTCGGCCCCTCTGTACAAGGTGATTATCCAATTGACGAATTTTCCCGGCAAGCCATACTTCCGCAAGACTGACCACAGATAACGGTGATCTACTCGATCAAAAGCTTTGGACTGATCAAGTGCCAGAAGGTATATCCCCCTTTCTCCGTCCCTGCACTTCTCGAGGGCTTCCCTGACTTCGAAAACGGCATCAAAGACAGTTCTGCCCTCGATTGAACAGTACTGGGAGGTGGATAGGACACGCCTCGCTAGGCCCTGTACTCGTTTCATCAAAATCTTTGCCAGGACCTTCCTGTCGACATTTAACAGGGATATGGGGCGCCAGTTCCCCACATCCGCTGTGTCGAGCACGTTCGGCTTGGACAGCAAGATCAGGGCAGAAGTCCTCATCGAGGGTGGCAATAATCCTTGAGCCAAGCTCTCATTAAACACCTCGGTCAGATGAGGGGCCAAGAGGTCGCAGAACTGTTGGTAAAACTCGGCCGTCAGACCATCAGGACCTGGCGACTTACACTTGTTCTGCTGTTGGATACTCTCTGTGACCTCTTCTATGGTGATCTCGCTGACCAACTCGTCAAAAGAGAGGTCGCTATGCTCAGGGAGCGTGAGCTCGCTCAAGAAGTCATCCACCCTTCTCCCGTGGGAGGTTCCCTCCTCGCTACATTGGGGGCTGCCCTTTCCGAGGAGCTCAATATAGTAGTCGCGGACCACCTTCAGAATCCCGCGAGGAGACTCCTCTAGGGTCCCGTCGGTGCCCCGCAGACTAGGGATGGACTTGGTACCTTCCTTCCGCTTGCAGCTAAGATAAGGATCGGGCGAGCGGTATGACCCATGATCCCTCTCTTTTACAAGGGAGGCGTACCTGTCATACTGATAACTCCTCATCAGGTTTTTAACTGCCGCAATGTCCTCGGGGTCACCTCCCTGCGAGATCAGGATGTCTAACCTCCCAAGCAAGCCCAGATACATCTTGTACCTGGAGGACTGCATGTTCCGGGCGAGATTGTGAAACAGCCGTTGAGTTCTGGCCTTCACCATCTCCCACCACTCAGACTTCGTTTGGCCTAAGTCGGCCAATGTCATCTGATCGTGAAAGAATTCCATGAAGGCTTGCTGAACCCTCTGTTCCACCAGGAGGTCTGAATTTAGCCGCCAGATCCCTCTACCCTTAGGTGGGGTACTATAGACGTTCAACTCGCAAGACAAAATGTGATGGTCGGAGAACTCCACCGGTGTAAGCACGGGTGCCGCCACCGGGAAATTCTCCTTAAAGAAAAACCTATCTATCCTACTCTGACAGCTACCTCTGTGATAAGTGTACCCACCCGTGGGATTGGGAGTGTGATGAAGGTACACATCGACCAATCCAGCCTGACTAACCATCTTATTTAAAAAATAGGAGTCATACCCCAGCCTCTTGAGGCCTAGTTATGGTGTTAAAGTCACCGCCAAACAGGATTTGCTGGGATGTATAAAGGTAAGGCTCTATCTCAATAAACAGGCGCTTCCTCTCCCACTTAGATTGGGGGCCAGAGATATTAATTATCCTGAAAGGTTGCCTGCCCATTGAGACATCTAAAACCACACACCGTCCTTTTTGCAACTCAATAACCCTGTTGATGCTAACATCAACGTCCTTAAATAGGATGGCGATTCCCCCATATCTCTCTGTGGCTAGAGAGAAGTAGGAGGGCCCCCATCTCCAGTCCCGCTTTGCAGCGTGCAGGGCCGCGAGGGTTTCCAGCCGGGTCTCCTGTACCAAGATGACATTGTACGGAGCCCGGCTGAGGTGGTCGTAAACCAAAAAGCGGGCCCTGCTGGACTTAATGCTGTTTACATTCACCGTAGCCACAGAGAGTACAGGAAAAGTCGCCATAAGGGCATTAAGTATAAGGAGACTTTCCCTTCCTTCTGCGGTACCCCTCCTCCTCCGTGTCGGAACCGAGGAACCTCTTCACTGAGACTCCGGGATACAGTGGCCCGTCGTCTCTCAGAAGCACCTCCTGTCCCACCTCAACCCCTGCCACCACCTCGGGGAGGTTCGCCATCTCCTCCTCGTACTCACAGTCGGCCCAGCTGGAGGACAGTGCCTCGTACCTGTTAGATACGGGCACCGGGGCCTCCTGCAAGCCCGAAGAGGAGGATGACGCCCGTGCCACACCACCCTTATAAGTGGCGTCTCCCCCTTTCGGGGGTTTCGCCGCAGGGGGTATGGCGATCTTCCGGGGTGAGGGCAGCGTCGAGGTCTTGGAGGGGGGGGGTTTCTTACCTTTCACCGTGCTCCACTCTAGGGACTGTGCATCTAAGGGACGTGCATCTGGGGACTTTTCAGTGGGGGTAACCTTCACCGTGGAGAATTTAGGAGGGGGGGGCCTAGGGGGAGGGGGTCTAGGGGGAGCCATAATGGCTGTGGAGGTAGTGCGTTCTCTACGTACACTTTTCGTGAGGGGACGTGAACTTGTGGCCTTCCCAGGGTCCTGAGATGTTACAGAGACCGAGGGGAGGATGGGTTGTTGCTGGGGCAGGGAAACCCTTGTGCCAGAGATGGGCCTTGTAGATGACGATGCTACCTGAACCCCTAACCCAGCAGAGTCCATCTCCACTGACTCCAGATGGACTCTACATTGTGCTGGGCTTCGGGGCAGGTGCGGTACGTGTGACCCATCTCTGAACACAGATGACACCGGATCTCCCTGCAGCTGTCCCGGAGGTGCCCCACAGCGCCGCACATAGTGCATTTGAGGACCGTACAGGCATTGCTGTAATGCCTGTACGATCCGCACTTGTGACATACCCTGGGCTGACCAGGGTAAAAACAGGATACCCGGTCAGCCCCGATGAAAAAACTATTAGGCATATGCTGTGTGACACCTCGAATCTCCCGCAGCAACACTGAAACAGTCCATCCGCCTGTCCAAATCCCATCCTCATCTAAGATCTTAACAGGGGGGGATTTAACATCCCCAAACCTCTTAGTCCAAACAAGGATGTCTGCTATGGGGATGGATTCATTTCTCACCAGGAAAGTGACCTTCTTAAGACCCTGGCGAGAAATGGCCACAGCGGTGAATCCTGCCCACTTTGTACCCTGTGCAGACCTGGCCGCTTCCCACCCAGCCCAGAAGCGATCCAGGAGCTGCGACGTCATAAAGGAGACGTCGAACTCCCGGGTGCCCGAGGCATGGATGAGCGCGTACAGGTCCACGGGCGCAAATCCCATATCCTTTAGCCGGGTCACCAGCCACCGTCTGTCAGGCACCTGGGTCTCACCCCCACAGATGAGCCGTACCACGTTCCTCCTGTTCCCAAAGGAAACCTGAGGACGCGTAGCAGGCCCGTCCGCAGAGAGGCGAGGTGGCCCAGATGCCCAAGCATTGGGCGCACCGGGACCCGCCGTCTGGGAATGATTCGGACGGACTCCCCTCGCTGAACCAGAGGCCTCGGTCACACCAGAACCCTGGGTGACAACCTGGGAGTGCCTAAGGGGAACCCGTGTACCTGCTTGTGCGTCTAAACTATTTATAACCGCGGCACCCTTTGTCAGGGTGCCTGTGCCCGTGCTCGTGCCCGCCACCTGTGTACCAACTAACTCCAGTGAACCAGGGGCAGGGGCAACATAACCTGAGGCGGGGGCAACATAACCAGGGGCAGGGGAAACAGTACCAGGGGCAGGGGCAGCAATAGTACCGGGGGCGGGGGCAACATAACCAGAGGCAGGGGCAACAACACCAGGGGCAGGGGCAACAACACCAGGGGCAATAGTACCGGGGGCAGGGGCAACAACACCAGGGGCAGGGGTAACAACGCCAGGGGCAGGGGCAACAACACCAGGGGCAGGGGCAACAACACCAGGGGCAGGGGCAACAACACCAGGGGCAGGGGCAACATCATTAATACAAACAGGCTGGCTGTGGACCTTTTTACTAAGGCCAATAGGTCCCATCATTACATTTACATCCATACTCCCATCCTCCTCAGCCATCCCTAAACCACCAGTGGAGTCAAACACAATGTTAGTCATACTTTTCTTACCTCCACTGGCGGTTTCCTCAGTATGGACTGCTGGCTGAGGATGATGGGAGTCCCCTGCAGTCCTGTCTTCCATAGCGCCAGCGGCACCCGCGGCACCAGGAACAACAGGAACAACAGGAACAACAGGGGGACTGGTTACACATTCAGACATAAGGGGAACACATAGGGAAGCAGGGGGAACAGACTGGAAGACAAACTTGGACACATCCAGGGAAACAGACTGGGGGACAAACAGGGGAGGAGATTTGCTGGTAGGGGAGAGCAGTCGAGCTTGCTCCAAGGGAGCAGAGGGAAAAGGAGGGCCATCACCCTGCTCCAGACTGCTCCATCCAGTGCCATCCTGCCCAGCAGCCGCCTGAGGACAGGAGGCAGAGGTACCAGCCACTCCAGGGGACGCAACCACACGGAGAGGAAGGTCAGAGGGAAGGCAGGTAAGGGAGGGAGTGGGAAGGGAGCAAGGGAAGGACCCCTCCATGGGATCACCGGTACACGCCATAGTACCGGCGGGGATGGTCTCCCTGTCACCATGGAGGGCGGCGGGGGGCCCAGATACTCCACAGAAGCAGGTTGTGCAGGTTTCTGGGGCATACAGGTGTTGCCACCTGCAGGGTTAGTATCCCTGGCCCCAGGCTTCTGCAAGGCCTGAACATCATCATTGTACATATACTCAGCATTTGAGCACTCACCCTCCTCTGTGGAATCTCCAGACCCCCTGACAGAGGTCTCAGGCTGACGCCGGGCGATGTTTTTCTTTTTCTTCTTTTTCTTCTTTTTGTCCTTTACGGAGTCCTCCCCAAGTTCGTTTCCAAACTTGAGGAGAGACTCCTTAATCAGCCCTCGACCTCTGTCCTGCACTTTCAGCTGCCACTCTTCACCTTTCTCTCCGTCCCACTCCTCTTCACTGTCCTTCTCTCTGGCCTTCCCCTCCGTCTCAGCAGCGCCCCCTGGAGTAGCAAGGGCAGAGGTAGACGGCTCCCCAGGTGAGTGATGGGAGTTGGAATCCAAGTCCTTGCTGGACTCCTCACCTGGGGACATGTCCCTCCTGCCCTCCATAGCCCTCTGCCTCCTGGACCTCGCAGCGTCCTTGGCTCTCTGTTGCAGGATGGCCTGGATGTCTGCTATTTTCTTTTCAGTCTGGAGCAGGGTGTAGGATAGATGCTGCTCCACTAATTTTTTTCTCAGCTATAGCGGCCCTCAAAGGACCTCTTTTGTAATTAGAGGTCCTGTTTGATTTTTCCCTCTGCTCCCTTAGCTCTGCCTGGACCCCAGCTAGGCCAGAGTCTGCCTCGGCATGCTGGGCCTTCAGGGACACAAGCAGACTCCGGAGCCTGTCAGAAGGTAGCCCCATAAAGACCCTAGCCTCAACCCCCTCACCCTTTGCAGCCTCAGCATAGGTGAGGGAGGCCTGAGGGGTCTTGCTGGCACTATCCACCTCAGTGGGGGTCTCAGGGACTACCTCCTCCTCGGTACCCTCTCCCACCTCCAGGGACGGGGGGGGCTGTTCTAGGAAGTGGAGGCCACTGCTGGCAAGTTCACGGCACTCAGCCAGCAGCCCAGAGAGCAGCTGGATATCGGCCCTGGTGTGGGCCGTAGCTCCCTGGGGGACCCCCACTTCCCTTTTCCATGCTGTAAGCTTCCTAGACATCCCCCCCGCCAGTTCCTCCAACAGGGAGACCTGGTTTTGTATTTGCCGGGAGAGGGCCTGATGCTCAGTCCAAGACAGGCCCCTGGTATCCGCCTTACCTTCCCCAAAAGCCAGCACTGCCTGCAGCTCGTCCAGCCTGACCTTCCATCCCCAGGCTGGGGAGGAAGGCCCGAGGGCCATGCTTGCCTAGGCCCAGGCAGAGCCCCTTGCTGTAGTAATTCCAAAGCCCAGAAATCAAGCTCCAAAGCAGCCACAAACGGGTGTGGTCCTGGTAACACACAGATGAAGCACAGAGCAGCTCCCTCTCCAGCAGTAATGGCAAACTCCTCCTACTCCAGTGGGAGGGGAGACAGTAAGCCCCACAACTGTGCAGATGGGACCGTGGTCTTTGCACATACAGCACAGGGGATAGGGACGGTCGGTTCTGCCCCCCAGCGACAGGGCTGTGTAGCCAAAGGGGAGACAGTCGGTCTCCAGCAGCAGAGCTGTATAACCAAAGGGGAGACAGTCGGTCTCCAGCAGCAGAGCTATGTGTCCAAAGGGGAGACAGTCGGTCTCCAGCAGCAGGACTGTATATCTAAAGGGGAGACAGTCGGTCTCCCCCTCCAACAACCAGGCTTCAACCAGGCTACCCTCCCAGTAGCGCTGGCAACAGGGCAGAGTGCCGCTGGTCACTGCCCATGCAGCACCCCACCAAGTCAGCGTACCCGTACCCAGCACAGCCGTGGTGAGGCACCTGGACATGGACAAGCTTCTCCTCTACCCAGGTGCAGTAACCATTTATTGTGGGTGGGCTGTGCTGTTGATTATGTCTTGTGGGTGGGCTGCTGGACTAACAAGGGCACTGACCGGCAGGAGGTCAGATACCCTGTTAGTCTGTTTGGAAAAGGGGAGAGATGTGACGAGACCAATCTCGGCACATTGCATTGGAGAAGCCTGGTTCTCGCCTGCTGCCTTTGGACTATGGCCCCCTGTTAAAAGACATCTTTTTTTACCTGCAGAAAAGCTTCATCCGTGCTTTTCTGCCTGGGGTTCGGTAGATTTGTTTGAATGTGTTATACCCCAGATAGGAATCCCATGGAGCCAAAGTCTTTACAGTCAGTTTCATACGAATGGGCTCCATGGGATTCCTATCTGGGGTATAACACATTCAAACAAATCTACCGAACCCCAGGCAGAAAAGCACGGATGAAGCTTTTCTGCAGGTAAAAAAAGATATCTTTTAACAGGGGGCCATAGTCCAAAGGCAGCAGGCGAGCAACCAGGCTTCTCCAATGCAATGTGGCGAGATTGGTCTCGTCACAGGATGCATATTTTAAAGTTACAGTACATGAATAAAAACTCTATTTCTCTGCCTGTGATAATTTCATTAACCCATTGTGTTCAGTAATTATATCACAGGTAGAGGGGAGGATTTGTGTGTAATTGCTGGGAGTGTTTGTACTGTATATTACATGTTTATTGGTTGTTCTGTAAAACCCTGTGGGCGGTCCTGTATGTGTAAAATCTGAATAAAAGCAGGCCCTTTGGTGCCAATTAAAGAGAGAACTACTTGACCCTTTAACTTGCAGCCTCGACTCATGTTTGTAGGGGATGGCTATAATTACTACAGGGATTGCTATGCTCTGCATACTCCCTTAGCTACTGAGCTCTTGTTCCTGATCCTGCTTCCCTCTACAGAAGGAAGAGGTTCACCCACTGGAACCTGGTCATAAGTCCAGGGTGGATAGCAGACAGAGAGATTCCAGCCCAGCAGCGGCGGTTCATGGAGTCAGCGGTACTTATGGTGTCTACGGTGCAGATGGTCCTTTGGTGAGCGCTAGGAGCATCTTTTCTATGCTCCATCTTCCAGCCAGCCTGGAGGCAACCGTAACATTGGTGTCTTGGAAAGTTACCTTCACCAACATTAAAAAAATATAACTTGTAATACCTGGGTGCTCCAGCGCCAAACATAAAGCAAATAGTGAACAGAGCACTCCTTAGGAAATTTTCAATCGGGTATTTAATAAGGAATCAAGATTAAATACACGGTTGAAAATTTCCTAAGGAGTGCTCTGTTCACTATTTGCTTTATGTGTGTGCATATATATCTATATATATCTTTATATATATCTATCTATTGTCTTGCATTAGGAGGAACCCAGGGCCAATGCACCAGCATATGGTCTCACAAGGGGTCTGAGGATCTCATCTCGGTATCTAATGGCAGTCAGGCTACCTCTGGCGAGCACATGGAGTCTGTGCGGACCCCCTAAGAAATGCCACCCCACACCATTACTGACCCACTGCCAAACCGGTCATGCTGGAGGATGTTGCAGGCAGCAGAACGTTCTCCTCAGCGTCTCCAGACTCTGCCACGTCTGTCACATGTGCTCAGTGTGAACCTGCTTTCATCTGTGAAGAGCACAAGGCGTCAGTGGCAAATTTGGCAATCTTGGTGTTCTCTGGCAAATGTCAAACGTCCTGCAGGGTGTTGGGCTGTAAGCACAACCCCAACCTGTGGACATCGGGCCCTCATACCACCCTCATGGAGTCTGTTTCTGACTGTTTGAGCAGACACATGCACATTTGTGGCCTGCTGGAGGTCAATTTACAGGGCTCTGACAGTGCTCCTCCTGTTCCTCCTTCACAAAGGCAAAGGTAGCAGTCCTGCTGCTGGGTTGTTGCCCTCCTACGGCCTCCTCCATGTGTCCTGATGTACTGGCTTGTCTCACCATGCCACCATGCTCTGGACACTACGCTGACAGACACAGCAAACCTTTTTGCCACAGCTCGCATTGATGTGCCATCCTGGATGAGCTACAGTATCTGAGACACTTGTGTGGGTTGTAGACTCTGTCTCATGCTATCACTAGAGTGAAAGCACCTCCAGCATTCAAAAGTGACCAAAACATCAGCCAGAAAGCACAGGAACTGTGAAGTGGTCTGTGGTCACCACCTGCAGAACCACTCCTTTATTGGGGATGTCTGGCTAATTGCCTATAATTTCCACCTGTTGTCTATCCCATTTGCACAACAGCATGTGAAATTGATTGTCACTCAGTGTTGCTTCCTAAGTGGACAGTTTGATTTCACAGAAGTGTGACTGACTTGGAGCTACATTGTGTTGTTGAAGTGTTCCCTTTATTTTTTTGAGCAGTGTATTAAAATCCTTAACTTGTATTTCGCCTAACGAAATCCCCACGTTCAACATACCCCCAGATAGTTTGGATCTGAGTACTCAATATAGCCGAACTGTGCTGAGATCCCACCAACACAGTTCGAACGCCATGGAGCTAAAGAGTTGGTTCACCGGCTGTTTATGGAAATGTGTGCGAAATTAGCTCCATGGATTCAGATACCTGGGATCAGTCTTATTCTTATAATAAATGTCACAGCACGGTGTTCATGCAACTGGATACGATTGCATTGGATGTTGGTGAGCGCCAGCGTTCTTCATCTGAAATTAAGGTCGAAAATAGTTACACACTGTCAAAGACAAAACACAGTTGGGCGCATTTAAATAAGCCGCCGCCACGTGTTTGACAAACGAACGATGACCACCCAGCCGTTCGGCAAATAACTGTGGTTAACTGCAATGACTGGGTGGTTAATGAGCGGCACACGTCCATTGTAGGTGGTCTGGCTGTTTGGTGATTTTTAGTTTATTTAATAAAAGCACAAAAGGGGCCAAATACACAAATAACAGATGAACTGAAAGACTCCAGAGATCTAGTAAAACAGGATTTTGTCACAACAGTCAATTAGGCTGCAGTTAACCACAAAACCGCAGCTCCTGGGTGGTTGATTTTAGGAATACTCTTCAGGTAGGGTGGTCGTCCGTTCGTCAGTTTGTTTGGTGTTTTGAAACGTGAACGGGGTTAATTGGTGGCACATGCCAGGGGCCAGGTGGTCGGCCATTCGTACATAAAGCAAAAGTAACCAAAAATAATAGCAACAGTACCCAGGTTGTAGCAGACAGTGGGGACTTCTGTAACACAGGCTTTCACTTCCTCCAGCCAGCTAAAATTACAGGGGCCCGGTCGCGGTATTAGAGGACCACGGCACCCGACTGGGCCCTGGTTCAGCAGTAATGTTTACCCAGTACTATAATCATAGCCCTGGGAAACATTCTGCGGCACCCCTGTGTGCACAGTTTGGGAATCACTAACTTCTCCAATACAAATGAAAACAGCTTCCTCTCAGGATATTCCAGATAGTATACTATACATCAAATATTGCCAAACAGAATACAGAGGACACAGCTGATAATGTACAGAAAGTTATAACACTATAACAGTGTAATACAGTTAAAATAGGTTGCTTTGCGCTAAATTCAAGTGCATTTGCTAGATGGAGACTTGGAAATCACCTTAGGGTGCTTCCCCTTGGATGATTGGGGGGTTTGTCCAGGGTTCTCTCTCAGCTTTTGGATGATGACGACACAGTATGGAAAGCCAGACTTGGGATATATCAGAAAATATAAACTGATTATTATATGTATTAAAAAATGAAATAAAATGCAAGAAAAATGGTCCTACACATTTCGTCTCACAAGAAACTTCTTCAGGGACACTAATAATAAAAACAATCCTAAAGCAGGAAGAAAGCAGCATATACCCTTCCTCCCCAGAGTCCTTCATTCTATATGGCCATCCTTCCATATCATTGGAGGTTCTGTGGGTGTTTCCAATGAAATTCAGCTGTTTTGGCTTGTCAATAATCAATTTTCCAGGGTATTCTTTGTTCGTGTGACGTCATTTCCAGTAGTCTCGCCTGTATGGCGCGTGCTTTTCAATCGGCGGCCATCATGCATTCCATGCTTGAATTGTAAGTGGTCACCAGGGTTACAACATACAGAAGGTTCTATCTTTAATGGAGAGTAAGGAAGCCTACAAGGCTCAAAAGGGAAAAGTATCAGAAATAAACAGCAGCGTGTAACTTAATAAGTAAAGTCCTATTAGAGGAAATAGATAAATAGAGCCCAAAACATATACCTGGAAGTAAATCCCCTCCCTCCTGTTTGATTCATTTCAAAACCCAATCACATGCACATCCCTTGGCTCAAAATGTATATCACTTGTAAAGAGCTCAAAATCATAATACAAGGAAGACATGTCAAAACCCATAGAGTGGAGAGAAAGGTGTGTTTTTTGCTGAAAAACACTAGGTACATATGTTAAAACATATGTTAAAACAATTTCGGCTGCCGAAATTTCTGGCCCGAAAATGGGTCTATCCCATTTCGGCCGTAAATGGGCCTATCCCGTTTTGGGCAAAAATGGGCCTATCTCGTGTCGGGTGAAAATGGGCCTATCCCGTGTCGGGTGAAAATGGGCCTATCCCGTTTCAGCCAAAAATAAGTCAAATTTGCCAAAACGTAAAAAAAAAATTGTTTTTGGGACAGGGGGGTGTTACGGTTACTCCCAGGCTAGCTGGAAGCTGGACCGCTTGGATAGTCTGGATCCCAGTTTATAGAGAGAGAGAAGCCGCTTTAGCTCGATATCCAGAAGGATCCTGTAAGTGTAGAACAATCCCACTAGCTATTTTACAGCTAGGATACTCTTTCCC
>OW240925.1:11680942-11697566 GCA_933207985.1 Pelobates cultripes
TCCACGGGACATGTTAACTCATGGGCAGCTGGCTCATCAAGGAACCAGAGCAGCTTTCCATGTACAGGTAAGACACGTGCAGCCGGTAAGGGTTCAGGCTCTTCTTCCTGGAGGATACGCTGAAAGCCTGTTGAACGAGGTGACCTTGCTCGGGTCCCAGGTGTACGGTTCCTAAAATGGTTGCCATATACACGTCCACTGATAGGAGACGCGGAAGGTATTAAACTGATCAGAACAATACTAAACACACCACAAATAAGGTTTCTCTCCTGTATGGCTCCTCAAATGATGCTTAAGATTAGAAGCGGCTGAAAAGCATTTCTCACACTCAGAACAAAATATATTTTTTTAACATTCTCTCCACTTTGAACGAAATGACGTTTGGGAAGAGATTAACATAATTAAACACAGGCAGTAAAAATACAGTTTTTAGCCATACCCTGTAACTTTAAACTACACATCCCATCTTCATAATTACATATTTGGAATCAGCACATTTAAAACATAAACATAACCAAAAATCAGCCAAATCCATCCAGGGGTTAAAAAGTTAGCTCGAGGTCCCTTTATGACCGACCGCAAGCACATTTTCCTGCCCAAAAACAGTTCCATAGATTTGGGCTGTGCGGTCGGTCTATTTCAGGCTGAAAAAACGACTAAGTCCCATCGCCGAATGGGACGTCTCTCTAGCCTTTAAAGTAAGGCTGAAAAAAAAGCGACTGAAAAAGACTAAGTCCCATCGCCGAATGGGACTTAGTCTCTGCAGCTGAAATAATTTCCCATTTACTGAACCAAGTGGGAAATAGCAAGGCAGGCACAAAGGGTTTGCACCAGGTCTGGGGACACAGGGGACACCGTCTTAAAGGGGCCGTGTCCCCAACAAGTCTGAGGACACGGCCTTAAAGGGGCAGTGTCCCAATCTTCCTGATGTCCCAAAAAAGGTGTTTAAAGGGCCAGCACCAGTCACATAAAGAGTCCATAAGCCCCAATATGCCCACCGACAGTCTTAAAGGGCCATACACACCAAATAAAAGTGCATACATTTTCACAATCTCCCAGGGGCCATAGTCATGCGGGAGGAGGCTGGCAAGTAGGCTTCTCCACAACCCAGGGAGCAGGGCAATTTGCCATTTAAAGGGCCCGTTACAAATAGCAGTTTGTAACAAGGTGTCAATCCATATCTGCCAAGTGAACCGATGTAGGGGGACCAGTCCCTATTCTGCTCTGTGTCAGTGTGTACCAGGGAACCTTAGGACAGGTGTCAATCCATATCTGCCAAGTGACCCGATGTAGGGGTCCTATTCTGCTCTGTGTCAGTGTGTATCAGGGATCCTTAGGACAGGTGTCAATCCATATCTGCCAAGTGACCCTATGTAGGGGGACCAGTCTCTATTCTGCTCTGTGTCGTGTGCATCAGGGGCTCTGAGGACAGGTGTCAATCCATATGTCAAGGTGTCAATATGTCATATGTCAGGTGTCAATCCATATTGATTGTGATTTAGGAATGTTAGGTGATTTCTGCCCTTTATGGATTAAAACCAGACTCTGTATCAACTGTGTAATTTTCCATGGGAGTTTTGCCATGGATCCCCCTCCGGCATGCCACAGTCCAGGTGTTAGTCCCCTTGAAACAACTTTTCCATCCCTATTGTGGCCAGAAAGAGTCCCTGTGTGTTTTAAAATTCGCCTCCCCATTGAAGTCAATGGCGTTTCGGGCGGTTCGCCGGTTCGCGAACATTTGCGGAAGTTCGCGTTCGCCGTTCGCGAACCGAAAATTTCCGGTTCGCGACATCATTATAGCTAACATTTAAAAACCCAAAAACTTTTTTCACTGTTATAGATTGAATAGCAGTTAGTTGTCTCCAAGCGGTTGTGTCAGGCCTACAGCGTGTACTCTGCCAACCTTTGCCAGTTCACAGTGCCACTCATATCTGGTGTCACAATAGCTTGCATTTAAAACCCAAAAACTTTTTTCACTGTTATAGATTGAATAGCAGTTAGTTGTCTTCAAGCGGGTGTCAGGCCTACAGCGTCTACTCTGCCAACCTCTGCCAGTGCACAGTGCCACTCATATCTGGTGTCACAGTAGCTTGCACGCATAGTACCACTAATCCCAAAAAAATGACAGGTAGAGGCAGGCCACCCCGCAGGGGCCGTCGTGGTGCTGTGATTCCCTTTTGCCCTAGAATAATGCCCAGTTTTCAGAGGCCACGTACCCTGAACTTGAAAAGTTCTGAGGACATAGTTGACTGGCTAACACAGGACACCCAATCTTCTACAGCTTCCTCTCGGTACCTTGACGCAACATCCTCCTCCAGCTTAGCTTCGGGCACCTCTCAAGATACCACTCACCCGCATGCCGCCACCACCAACACTAGCACCACAGCCGCTTCACTTGGTATGTCAGAGGAGTTATTTACACATCCGTTTGAAGAAATGAGTGATGCGCAACCATTATTGACAGAGGATGTAGATAACAGTCTCAGTCAGGATGTAGATAACAGTCTCAGTCAGGCAGCATTACACACATGGACGTACGATGTGATGATGATGCTGTACCCGCTGCTGCTTCCTTTGCTGAGTTGTCAGATACAAGTGAAGCGGTTGATGATGACGATGCGTCCATGGATGTCACGTGGGTGCCCGCTCGTCAAGAAGAAGAACAGGGCGAAAGTTCAGATGGGGAGACAGGGAGGAGGAGGAGGCGAGTTGGAAGCAGGGGGAGGTCGTCGCAAGGAGCTAGTGGCACAGTCAGACAGCATGCATCGACACCCGGGGTCAACCCGACAGCACGCCAATCAACGCATGCTGTGTCCACCACCAGAATGCCGTCATTGCAGAGCTCAGCAGTGTGGAATTTTTTTTGTGTGTCTGTCTCTGACAACAGCGATGCCATTTGCAACCTGTGCCAAAAGAAACTGAGTCGTGGGAAGTCCAACACCCACCTAGGTACAACTGCTTTGCGTAGGCACATGATCGCACATCACAAACGCCTATGGGATCAACACATGAGTACAAGCAGCACACAAACTCAAAGCCGCCATCCTCCTCCTGGTTCAGCATCTTCAGCCACGTCAACCACTGCTGTCCCCCTTGCCCCCTCTCAACCATCCTCCACTCCGTCTCTTGCCTTGAGCAGTTCCTGCTCATCTGCCCACAGTCAGGTGTCTGTCAAGGACACGTTTGAGAGTAAGAAGCCAATGTCAGAAAGTCACCCCCTTTCCTGGCGTCTGACAGATGGCTTGTCTGTACTATTAGCCCGCAAGCTTTTACCATACAAGCTGGTGGAGTCTGAGGCGTTCAAAAAATTTGTAGCTGCAGTGGAAGGTACCCGGACAAAATTTCTTTTCACAAAAGGCAATCTCCAACCTGTACTTGATTGTGCAAAAGGAAGTAATGGCATGTCTGGCACACAGTGTTGGGGCAAGGGTCCATCTGACCACTGATAAAAAGGCTGAAGGAGAACGACCTGTACTAGGTGTCCACGCTACTAGACCCCCGGTATAAGCAGAAAGTGGCTGAAATGTTACCAAATTACAACAAGTCGGAAAGGATGCAGCATTTGCAAAATAAATTAAAAAGTATGCTTTACACAGCGTATAAGGGTGATGTCACAGCACAACGGAATCTAACAGGGGGAGAGGTGAAAGTAATCCTCCTCCTCCCACGATCACGCCGGCAAGGACAGGATGCTTTACAGACGTGTTCTTGATGGAGGACATGCAGAGCTTTTTAAGTCCTACGCATCGCCACAGCCCTTCGGGATCCACCCTCAGAGAACGACTCGACCAACAGGTAGCAGACTACCTCGCCTTAACTGCAGATATCGACACTCTGAGGAGCGATCAACCCCTTCACTACTGGGTGTGCAGGCTTGACCTGTGGCCTGAGCTATCCCAACTTGCAATAGAACATCTGGCCGGCCCCGCTTCAAGTGTCCTGTCAGAAAGGACCTTCAGTGCAGCAAGAGGTATTGTCACTGAGAAGAGAAGTCGCCTAGGTCAAAAAAGTCTACATTACCTCACCTTTATTAAGATGAATGAGGGATGGCTCCCGAAGGGACTGACAGTGGGCGATACATTTGACTAAAAAAGGCCTGATGAGATGAGCTGCCTTGGGCTAAAAATGGTCCACACGCTGCTGTATTTTAGCTCTGAATGCTGGTTGACTTGCGTGACTTATTGTCAGGATTACTGTTTGATCCAGCACGTAGAACTGTACAGCACAGATAACAAATAAGTAACGTATTACCGGTCCTCAGAATGGCCGGATTTAACGTACAAAGAATAGTCAAAAATACTAGCCGAGGTCAAGGAACACAGAAAGGGACACAGCGATGAGGAAAGCCAGGAGTCAGGATACCAGAATATAGAGAAGTCAATAAACAAAGCCAAAGTCAAAAACCAGGTAGAAAACTATAAACAGGAACGCGCTCTCAGACAACCACAAGGGAAACCACGACGGGGCACTGAGCAGGCTGAGAACTGGGCCTAAATACCCCTCCTTTAGTTCTGATAGGCTGTAACCGGCCTTTGACCCCAAAGTCAGTTACCAGGTTTCATTTGCATAATTACTGCTCAGCATTAACCCTTCTGTGGATTAGGTTGCTGCTCGGCACAACTTTTCCTGTGTAGACAGTAAATGTCATTAACCACATTTCTATAAGCGGATGAATACATGACATTACCCCCCAACTGATGAATCTTCTGTAATAGTTGGCAAAACCAATAAACCTTTGAATGGCTTTTAAACCAGAGGGTAATGGCCAGTGTAGTACAGCCTCTAGTTGTTTAGGATCCATTTGAAATCCCGATGCAGAGATGTTGTAACCCAAAAAGTGGACTTCAGGCTGGTCAAATATGCACTTTTCTAATTTACAATAAAGTTTATTTTTCAACAATGTCGGCAGAACCTGTTTCACATGGGAGTGGTGAGTTTGAAGATCAGGGGAATACACCAAAATATCGTCCAAATAAATCAAGACAAATGAGTAAATGAATTCCCTGAGTACATCATTTATAAAGTCTTGGAATACGGCCGGGGCGTTGCATAACCCAAATGGCATTACCAGATATTCATAGTGTCCACTACGGGTATTAAATGCCGCCTTCCACTCATGATTCTCTTTAATTCTAACCAAATTGTAAGCGCTCCTAAGGTCAAGCTTAGTAAATACTTTAGCTCCCTGAAGTCTATTGAACAATTCGGAAATGAGTGGGATAGGGTATGCATTTTTTACAGTGATTTTATTAAGTGCCCTGTAGTCTATGCAAGGGCTTAACTCACCACCCTTTTTCTCAACAAAAAAGAATCCTGCACCAGCTGGTGAGGATGACTTTCTTATGTGCCCTTTGCTCAAGGATTCTTTGATGTATTCCTCCATTATTTTACTCTCCTGGGGAGATAAGGCGTAAACTGCCCCCTTAGGTGGCATAGCGCCTGGAAACAGGTTAATGGCACAGTCATATGCTCTGTGGGGAGGCAATACATCGGATTGAGCCTTGTTAAACACCTCCTGAAGTTCTCGGTATTGTATGGGAACTCCAGGAGTTTGGGGAGTGGTAGTTGGAAGGTCAATAGTATCCAATCTCTTTATTACTGGTTTAATACATCTCCCCATACACTCTTTACCCCATTCTAATATCTCCCCATTAGCCCAGTCAATATAGGGATTGTGCTTACTCAGCCACGGAAACCCTAATATGATAGGACATGATGGAGAAGTAATAACCTGAAACGTCATCTCCTCCCTATGGGAGGCCCCAATGGAGATCGTAATAGGGACAGTTTCGTGGGTTATAAGCTGTTGTGTGAGTGGTCTACCATCAATAGCCTCTACAGCTAGCGGCGTAGGTCTCTCCCTGACCGGTATCTCATTACCCCTAATAAACTGGACATCAATAAAATTTCCAGCAGCATCTGAGTCCATTAGGGCACTGCAAGAAAACTTCTTGTTATCAAGGGAAATAGATACCTCAAGGAGGAATCTACTTTTGTTTTTGTTAGAGGACAACTCCATCACACCCAAGATCTGTCCCCTTAAGGTTCTTAGGTGCGGAAGTTTTCCGGACGCACTGGACAATTAGTTATCATATGTCCCTTTCTACCGCAATATAGGCATAACCTCTCCCTTCTCCTATACTGTTTTTCGGCCTCTGACAGTCTAGTGACCCCCAACTGCATAGGTTCGGGTTCGGACTGTACAGGGAGGTTAGAAAAAACAGGTTTAGAGAATTGAGGTGCTAGGGACATAACCGTACGTCTGGTCTTGCTTCTGGTGATTTCTCTGAGTCTTAACCTATTATCAATATGCATGACAAATGTAATAAATTCGTTAAAACTCTTAGGTAATTCTTTAGCGGCTATCTCATCTAGTATATTCTCTGAGAGACCCTTTTTGAATGCTGAGATTAACCCATTGTTAGTCCAGTCTACCTCGGAAGCTAAGGTACGGAATTCAATAGCATAATCCGAGATAGGCCAGTTACCTTGTCTGATGTGCATTAGGGCATTGGAGGCGTCATGCTCTCTACCCAATGGCTCAAACGTGAGCTTGAATTCGGCAAGGAATTCCTGGTAATTATGAGCTATGCTCCGATCTCCCACAACGGATTAGCCCAGGCAAGGGCCTTGCCCTTTAATTGATTCATTAGATAACCAATTCTTGCTCTGTCCGTGGGGAATGACCCTGGTGAGGCCTCAAAATGGTACTCCACCTGATTAAGAAAACCCCTGCATTCCTGGATATTGCCATCAAACTGTAGGGATGGTGATAAGGAGATGCAAGGAGTCCTATTAACAGTGGGTGGAGGTATACAGGGTAGAGGTGCTATAGGAGGAGACGCTGCAGGCTGCAGATGCTCCGTTCTAGCGAGAAGCGTACTTAAAGCCTGAGTGAATTGATCCATGCGGTGATCATTCTCCTCTAATTTCCTCTCGCAAGCAGCTATGTGCTGACACAGTTCTACAGGATCTATGGTCATGTCGTAATGTCAGGATTACTGTCCAGCATGTAGAACTGTACAGCACAGATGACAAATAAGTAACGTATTACCAGTCCTCAGAATGGCCGGATTTAACGTACAAAGAATAGTCAAAAATACTAGCCGAGGTCAGGGAACACAGAAAGGGACACAGCGATGAGGAAAGCCAGGAGTCAGGATACCAGAATATAGAGAAGTCAATAAACAAAGCCAAAGTCAAAAACCAGGTAGAAAACTATAAACAGGAACGCGCTCTCGGACAACCACAAGGGAAACCACGACAGGGCACTGAGCAGGCTGAGAACTGGGCCTAAATACCCCTCCTTTAGTTCTGATAGGCTGTAACCGGCCTTTGACCCCAAAGTCAGTTACCAGGTTTCATTTGCATAATTGCTGCTCAGCATTAACCCTTCTGTGGATTAGGTTGCTGCTCGGCACAACTTTTCCTGTGTGGACAGTAAATGTCATTAACCACATTTCTATAAGCGGATGAATACGTGACACTTATCCGCCACCAACTAGGGTTCAAGCCGCAATGTTTTAGGGCACTTTCTGCCTAGGAAGTGCAGCTGCAACAATACCTAATTTTTCAGGCATGTGTACATGCCTAATTTTTCGGGCCTCTGGTGCTGCACTGTGGCTTCAAAAACCAAACCAAAAAAAAGGCACATAACAGGGAGTAAACTGATAAGAATAGTACTACACCACTCCTATCTGGTGGCACATTAGATTGCACGCGCAGTGACTCAAATTTGAAGTAGGAGGACCGACCAAGCATCTTTTTCCATCTCCCGCTTGATAAAATCGATACCATATACACATCCCCTGATAGGGCGCCAGCTCCTTATTCTCTTGGGCGCCAGCTCATTATTCTCTTTTTCACTTCACTAGGGACACTTTACTGCACTATGGGCACTTAGACCCACTCTTTGTCTTGCACAGTGTTATTCCTAGCCAGCATCTGTGATGGGAAGTCAGGCAGTCATCTAAACGTTTAGATTGAGCTTTAGCTTAGAACACCCTTGAAGGTGTTTAAGGAGATTAGGGCTAGTTTAGAGGATTCTTCTTAGACCTCTCTGAGTCTTTATAGCCCTTCTACCTATCCAGCATTTCTGGAAACTAGCTAAGAGAAAGGGTGGCTGTGTGTCTGTGATACATTTAACTTTATATCACCTTATTGACACTTTTTATGACAGCATCACTCCAGTCTCCATACTCTCTGCCTATACCCATCTATTTAGAGGGAATTTCCTTGCCCCTGGCAATATTATATAATAGGTAATAGTATTACCATTATTACACAATTAGCCACTATAGGGGAATGAGTATAGTATCCCTTTGTTATTTATAAATGATACAATAAAGACTTTTGTCCATTACTCAATTTACTTTAACAAAGGGTACTAACCACGGTATTAGGAAGCATTACTCTGCTTTCCCTTTCTCCCTCTATTATACACCTATGCTCACTAGGATTTGTAGGTATCACTTTATTATAGTTGTCTAACCTTTTCCTATGCCAGTTTTAGATCTCCTTCTTGGGAGATTTTTTTCTTTTTTCAGTTTATTAGCATACCTGGGTACAAGCCCTCGGTGGGGCTGGCACCACCACCTGACCACATTTCCTCGTTTCTTCCACTCATACCGCTTTTTCCATCTTTGAAGGGGTTTGGCGAAACAAGGAAATAGTCCTCTACTCGTAACAGGGATTAAACTGATAAGAATAGTACTACTTAACACACCTTATAATAACGCAGAGAGAGGCAACGCAGAGAGAGGAGTCTGAAGAAGAGGAGTCAGAGGAGGAAGGTGGCTTTAAAGAGGTGGAAGACCAAACACAGCAGGCGTCCCAGGGGGCTTGTTGTCACCTTTCGGGGACCCTTGGTGTTGTACATGGCTGGGTGGAGGAAGAGACCTTCAATGACATCAGTGAGGACAAGGAACAGGACATGGCTAGCTTGGTATCCAACCTTGTGCAAATGGGGAGTTTGCGGTTGTGCAAATGGACTGTTTGCGGTTGTTTGTGGTGCGTTAAACTGGGAGTTTGGTCTGTCACTGTGAAGCGGGCGTAACCCTTACACTACCTGATCGATACATCATACAGTAGGTCCCCCCCTCATTATTTTTATGGCCCCCGCCCACCGCTCACGGGTGGGGGCGGGCGGTAGGACAGTAGGTCCCCATTGTGATTTATGGCCCCCACCCACCACGCAGGGGTGGGGTTCGGGGGGGAGGACAGTAGGTCCCCCCTTATCCTTATTTACTGAATATTCCCCTGTATAACAGTGTTTGGCATTTAGTGAATATTCCTGTAGCCGAGCTGCAATAGTAAAATCCACAATCTCTGCTGGTACAGTAGGTAATCCACAGTCAAGCGCTGAAAAGTACGGCAATATCCCAAATCCCCTAGTAACCGGATGAAACACAGTTCTGGGAGTCAACCTGTATCGGGTACGTGTCATCCCCAGATGCCCAGACAAGGGGATGTTGTGAGCAATCCTAAGCAGTTCTTGCCTATACTTCTGGGGGACTACTAACTGTTTGGTCGTCACTGTGACTGACCCCCCCACTTCTCTTTCAGCAATGCGATAAAGTAGCCCTTTCTCCCATGTGTACCGCTCCCCCTCTAACCCGGCCTGATCGGTGCGTACTCTGTCCCTGTATATCTGTAGCGTGGGGTCTAACTTCACCTCTGCCTCAAATTTAGTGGGGGTATTCCAGGTCATACGTGTCGTGTGGGGGTCATGGTCTCTTACCTGAGCCTCAGAGTGTGCTGGTGGAACCGTGGTGCGAGCCTGTTGCCGTGTGGTCACTGGATGGGCTTCCTGGTGTGGAGCCTGGGGTATAAAAGCAGAGGTCATCTGGCCCAAGTCATTCCCCAGTACAACATCTGCTGGTAAGTTCTGCATTAGGCCTACTTCTACAGTCCCCTCTCCCACACCCCAATCCAAATGTACTTTGGCAGTGAGTAGTCGGTACACTGCTCCCCCTGCAACTCGTACTGCCACTGATCCGCCAGTGTGTGCCGAACCTGGAACCAAATGGGGTGCTACCAATGTTAGAGTGGCTCCTGAATCTTGGAGCCCATGTACTTCTTTCCCCTCCAGTGTCACTAGCTGGCGATGATGCTGCCTGTTGTCAGTGGCTCGAACTGACATCACTTCATGCAGTACTCCTAGGGGTTCCTCTGCCTGAGCGCTCAATATCTCCTGGGTGGCTGGTTCTACTTGGTAATGATGGGCAGCGGCCCTTGGTGTCAGGTTCTGTCGGACTTGGTTCCACGCTTGTCGGCTCCAGTTCTGAGTGCACTCTCGGGATATATGTCACCACTGCTTGCATGTGTGGCACTGGATGTTAGCCCGGAAGTTATATCGGGAGGGAGGTGGTGGGTTCCCCTGCGTTGGTCTAGACAGTGGTGCTGCTGGGCCGGTAGGCGTTAAGGTACTGGGTTGCACGGTGGGTCGAGGATAATTCCTAGTTAGGGGCCTGTGATGCCTCCTGGCATCAAAATGCTGGTTGGCTAGTCGGGCTGCTTCAGTTAGGGTGAGGGGTTTTCTGTCTCTCACCCATTCTTGTGCCTCTGGGGACAAGCCATTAAAGAATTGTTCTAACAGCATCAGCTGTCGCAGCTCCTCCATAGTGATGGCGTGGCTGGCTTGAACCCCTTTTATGCCTGGGGGTGCCGTTACAATTCCTATTCTGCTCTGTGTCAGTGTGTATCAGGGTGTCTGAGGACAGGTGTCAATCCATATCTGCCAGGTGACCCTATGTAGGGGCAACAGTCCCTATTCTGCTCTGTGTCAGTGTGTATCAGGGTCTCTGAGGACAGGTGTCAATCCATATCTGCCAAGTGACCCTATGTAGGGGGAACAGTCCCTATTCTGCTCTGTGTCAGTGTGTATCAGGGTCTCTGAGGACAGGTGTCAATCCATATCTGCCAAGTGACCCTATGTAGGGGGGACAGTCCCTACTCTGCTCTGTGTCAGTGTGTATCAGGGTCTCTGAGGACAGGTGTCAATCCATATCTGTCAAGTGACCCTATGTGGGGGAAACAGTCCCTATTCTGCTCTGTGTCAGTGTGTATCAGGGTCTCTGAGGACAGGTGTCAATCCATATCTGCCAAGTGACCCTGTGTAGGGGGAACAGTCCCTATTCTGCTCTGTGTCAGTGTGTATCAGGGTCTCTGAGGACAGGTGTCAATCCATATCTTCCAAGTGACCCTATGTAGGGGGAACAGTCCCTATTCTGCTCTGTGTCAGTGTGTATCAGGGTCTCTGAGGACAGTTGTCAATCCATATGTCAAGGTGTCAATATGTCATATGTCAGGTGTCAATCCATATCCATTGTGATTTAGGAATGTTAGGTGATTTATGCCCTTTATGGATTAAAACCAGACTCAGCATCAACTATGTAATTTTCCATGGGAGTTTTGCCATGGATCCCCCTCCGGCCACAGTCCAGGTGTTAGTCCCCTTGAAACAACTTTTCCATCACTATTGTGGCCAGAAAGAGTCCCTTTGGGTTTTAAAATTTGCCTGCCCATTGAAGTCTATGGCAGTTCGCCCGGTTCGCGAACATTTGCGGAAGTTCGCGTTCGCCGTTCGCTAACCGAAAATTTTATGTTCGCGACATCACTAGCCACACGCCAGGATGTAGGTGGTCTTTGTTCGTGAGTCTTTTGGTAGTTTTCAGCTCGGGGAAATGTACACGAACATGGATGCCCTGCGACCGTCAATTAGGCTGTGGTTAACCGCAGACCACAGCTCCTTTGGTGGTTAATTAGAGGCACGCTCGTAAGGTGGTCAGTTATTTGGTACTTTCAGAGGTGACCGTGGTTAAGTGGCTGCACACGCCAAGGGCTGGGTGGTCCGTCGTTCGTATACATGAATGTGTAGATATAATAGTTCGTGGAATGGATTAGTACAGTCTGGATACCGAACAGAGTATGGAATTAACAAAAAGGGGTTACTTGTATAACAGTTTGGAAGGTTCTTGTAACATAAAGGCAGCTACTGAAGACACCAATCTGCCAAACAGGAACCATACGAATGCTCCAAACAGCCAAACAGGATAAACCATACGAAAGGCTTACACTCCTAGCAGTCGAACAGGAAAAGCATATGAATCAATCCCCCCAAGTACAAGATAAGGCTCCGTATTGTGGGTCAAGCAGGAATCTGTTTAATCTGGGCTACCTGCCCGGTATTTATGCAGGTCTTCCACCAGGTGGACACTCCCCTAGGGGACCTGGTGGGAAACTGGGACACAAACTGGACATTAACCAATCAGGACAGTTAACAATAAATACTCCCACATGCACAGTGTAATGCCTCTATCCTGGAGATCATTAGGAAGTAACTCAATTGTCTCCGAGGATAGAGACAAAAGTCCATTTTACACATGGCAATAAAAAGACATAAAAAGACATAAAAATATACAATGTTATAACTACTACATAAAACATATACATTCAACATAGCTCCAGATAGCTTAGATCTGAGTGCACATTATTACCGAATCGCGCTCAGATAACATACATACAGTTCAATCACCATTGAGTCAAAGTCTTTCACATAGTCTTTCGCTATACGAATGGGCTCTATGGCAAAGCTATCTGGGGTAGCACTGTTCACACAGTCAAAGTACCGAATGGACCGGCGTTCGGATAAATGAATGAATGCAGAAGAAGGGAGGATGGCGGCTTCAGCGGTGTTGGTGAAGAAAAGTGTCTGTTTTCAGTTCCAGAGTATTGTAGCTGAACACTGCTGGCCGTTCAGCAGTTTAATATGGCCGCTGCCACGTGTTCGGCTATACAAACAACGAACACCCAGCGTTTGTAAATTAAGCTGCGGTTAACCGCAGCTTCTGGGGGATCAATTGATTGCACACTCCATACCCAGGTGGTCTGGTCATTCGTACGTTTGTTCAGTAAATTGAATTTACCGAACGCCATGGCAGAAATGCCCAAAAATGCTTTCTTTAGGGAGAAATAAGAGTTTTAACATGGAGACCATAGTCCTGAGGGTGCAGGCGAGCAACCAGGCTTCCCCAGTTTCACCACATCTCTCCCCTTTTCCAAAGACTAACAAGGTATCTGACCTCCTGTCGGTCAGTGCATTGGTTAGTCCAGCAACCCACCCATAAAACATAATCAGTAGTGCAGCCCACCAACAATAAATGGTTACAGCACTTGGGGAAACGTTTAGCCTGTCTTTGTCCAGGGGCTCCACCACAGCTGTGTTGGGTACTGGTACTGTGGATCGGTGGTGTGGCAAAACCAACCTCACCACTAAGCACTGAAGAAGCCTGGTTGCTCGCCTGCTACATCTGGACTAAGGCCCTGTGTTAAAAACCTTTATTTTTCTCTGCAGAAAGGCTTCTTCGTGCCTTTCTGCCCGGTAGATTGAATTTACCAAACCAACAAACGAATGACCGGACCACTAGGGTAAGGAGTGTGCCAGTAATTTACCTCCCAGAAGTTCGTATAGCCAAACACGTGGCAGCGGCCATTTTAAACTGCCGAACGGCCAGCAGTGTTCAGCTACAAAACTATGGAACTAAAAATGAACACTTATATTCATGAACACCGCTGAAGCCGCTGACCTCCCTTCTCCTGCATTTACTCATTCATACGAATGCTGGTCCATTTGGTACTTTTACTGTGTAAACCATGCTACCCCAGATAGCTATGACATGGAGCCCATTACTTCCCAATTATCTCCAGGATAGAGAGGAGGGTCTAGTTTGGCTAATGGGGAGTGTAACGGCACCCCCAGGCATAATAGGGGTTAAACGTCATTTAGAGAATATACCCTTGGATATACAGGCAGTTACCAAAGACACCAATCTCCCGAACTGGAAATACACAAATTCACCTACTCCCGAACTGGAACCATATGAATGCTGCTAACAGGTGAACAGGAACCATACGAATGCTGCAACCAGCTGAATAGGAAAAACCATACAAAAGGTTTACACTCCTCACAGTCGAACTGGAACAGCATACAATAAATCCCCCCAAGAAAGAGACAAGGCTCCGTGTCGAGGGTCAAGCAGTGATCAGGTTTATTGAGGGCTACCTGCCCGGTATTTATGCAGGTCTCCCACCTGGTGGACACTCCCCTAGGGGACCAGATGGAAGACTGTGACACAAATGACATATTGACCAATCACATCCATACACAGTTAGACACTCCTACAATGACATCACAATCCCTCCTCTCTATCCTGGAGATAATTGGGAAGTAATCCAATTATCTCCCAGGACAGAGGCAGAACGCCATTAAGAACATGGTAACAAAAAAAAAAAAAAATACATACTGGAACAATTATCACATAAAACATATACATTATACCTATCCTCAGATAGCTAAGATCTGAGCGCACATTACTACTGAATGGCGCTCAGATCACATACATACAGTTCAACCTCCATGGAGCCAAAGTCTTTTCCATAGTCTTTCGTTACACGAATAGGCTCCATGGCATGGCTATCTGGGGTAATGCTGTTCATTCGGTTAAACTACCACTGAGGCTAGAGGTGTTGTGGAGAGAGGCACTGAGGCTAGTGGTGTTGTTTAGAGAGGCATTGAGGCTAGTGGTGTTGTGCAGAGAGGCACTGAGGCTAGAGCTGTTGTGCAGAGAAGCACTGAGGCTAGTGGTGTTGTGGAGAGAGGCACTGAGGCTAGTGGTGTTGTGGAGAGAGGCACTGAGGCTAGTGGTGTTGTGCAGAGAGGCACTGAGGCTAGTGGTGTTGTGCAGAGAGGCACTAAGGCTAGTGGTGTTGTGGAGAGAGGCATTGAGGCTAGTGGTGTTGTGCAGAGAGGCACTGTTGTGCAGAGAGGCTTGAAAACTATGGTGAGGCCTAATAGAAAGCAGTTGTTGTTGGGGGATTCCATCATAAGAGGTGTGGAGATGGACAATGGTGGTCTTGTGAGGTGTCTTCCCGGAGCTACTGCTCACAGAGACAGGAGACGTATCTGTAATATTGTTAAGCAAGCAAAGTGTGGCGAAACCAACCTCGCCACTGTGAACTGGAGAAGCCTGGTTGCTCGCCTGCTCCCTTTGGACTATGGCCCTGCAGGTTAAACCGTTTATTTCCCCTGCAGAAAGGCTTATTTGTGTGATCTGAGTGCCATTCATCTAATAATGTGCACTCAGATCCCAACTATCTGGGGATATGTGAAATGTCTGTGTGTTATGTGTAAAGGTGACTTTATGTATTTTAAAGTGTTTTGTGTCTTTTTGCAACCATGTGCTTAATGGAGTCTGTGTCTGTCCTGGGAGATAATTGAATTACTTATCTCCAGGATAGAAGACTCTGAAACTGGTTTGGGCCAGAAAGCCATGCTTCATTTAGTCACAAAGGACTTTTTACTAACTTTTGAACCCCTTGTCTGATTTGTGCCATTTTTTGAATATGTTGTTCCCCTGAATGGATTGATTGTGAATATGTAATTTTATGTGAATGTGATGTATGGTTTTGGAGTTATGAAAGTTGGGTAGAAAGTATGTTTTAACTGTATATATAATTGAGTTTCCTCTCAGGATAAGGGGAGGGAATATGTGGGATGTAACTGTGATGTGATTGATTGTTTTGTAACGCCCTGTGGGCTGTACTATGTTTGTGGATTGGGAATAAAAGAGACTGTATGTGACAGTACAGGGAGTTCCTGCTTAACCCTCAAAGTGAAGTGTTGTCTCATTATTGGGGGAAGGATTTATTGTATGCTGTTCCAGTTTGACTGCTAGGAGAGTAAACCTATTCGTATGGTTTCTATTCAACTGTCTACAGCATTCATATGCTTGAGAGGATTTATATGCTTCTTGGTTCGGTGATTGTGGTGTCTGCCAGAGTGCTTGGAGTCCTCAGGAAACGCTAGGAGCATCCTTTAACGGAGGTACTCAGTCGGGGTGCCAGTCGATCCGTTACATTGGTGGCAGCGGTGGGATGGCGTCCTAGTGCGAGGTAAAGCAGCTCTGAGACACAGTTCGTGGATTTACAAATTGAGGGCAACGCTAGTACCCGTACAGCGACCCTATCTACAAAAGAACTAACTTCAGCAGCGCAAGCATGGCACCCAGCTACACTCAGGAGCAGTATGACAGAGAGTTTACCATGCGGCTGGCTTTCTTTGGACCCAACCCCCCGGAGAAATACGTGCAGTTCGTAAGGAACCAGGTAGACGAGTACCTGGAGTTCATGGCAGATCCAGCCAAAGGTATCAGCCGCCCTATCCGGAGGCAGAGTGCGTTACGGGGACTCATAGGTGTACCCCAGGGAGCAGAAGGTGCCGTCCTT
This sequence comes from Pelobates cultripes, assembly GCA_933207985.1. Lineage (NCBI taxonomy): Eukaryota > Metazoa > Chordata > Amphibia > Anura > Pelobatidae > Pelobates > Pelobates cultripes. Next base: position 11,697,227 of record OW240925.1, read on the forward strand.
CCTCCCCAGCGGCAGTGTGTATCCCAGGGAGCTGAAGGTGCAGTCCTTCCTCCCCAGCGGCAGTGTGTATCCCAGGGAGCTGAAGGTGCAGTCCTTCCTCCCCAGCGGCAGTGTGTATCCCAGGGAGGTGAAGGTGCAGTCCTTCCTCCCCAGCGGCAGTGTGTATCCCAGGGAGCTGAAGGTGCAGTCCTTCCTCCCCAGCGGCAGTGTGTACCCCAGGGAGCTGAAGGTGCAGTCCTTCCTCCCCAGCTGCAGTGTGTACCCCAGGGAGCTGAAGGTGCCGTCCTTCCTCCCCAGCGGCAGTGTGTACCCCAGGGAGCTGAAGGTGCCGTCCTTCCTC
>OW240925.1:11697666-11708112 GCA_933207985.1 Pelobates cultripes
CCAAACGAACTGTGTCTCTGAGCTGCTTTACCTCGCACTAGGACGCCATCCCACCGCTTGCCACCAATGTAACGGATCGCCTGGCACCCCGACTGGGTACCTCCGTTAAAGGATGCTCCTAGCGCCTCCTGAGGACTCCAAGCACTGCAGCAGACACCACAACCACCGAACCGGAGAAGCATATGAATCCTCTCAAGCATATGAATGCTGTAGACAGTTGAATAGGAACCATACGAATAGGTTTACTCTCCTAGCAGTCAAACTGGAACAGCATACCATAAATCCTTCCCCCAATAATGAGACGACACTTCACTTTGAGGGTTAAAATAGGAACTCCCTGTACTGTCACATACAGTCTCTTTTATTCCCAATCCACAAACATAGTACAGCCCACAGGGCGTTACAAAACAAATCCCAATCACATCACAGTTACATCCCACATATTTCCTCCCCTTATCCTGAGAGAAAACTCAATTATACATACAGTTAAAACATACTTTCTACCCAACTTTCATAACTCCAAAACCATACATCACATTCACATAAAATTACATATTCACAATCAATCCATTCAGGGAACAACATATTCAAAAATGGCACAAATCAGACAAGGGGTTCAAAAGTTAGTAAAAAGTCCTTTGTGACTAAATGAAGCATGGCTTTCTGGCCCAAACTAGTTTCAGAGTCTTCTATCCTGGAGATAAGTAATTCAATTATCTCCCAGGACAGACACAAGACTCCATTAAGCACATGGCTGCAAAAAGACACAAAACACTTTAAAATACATAAAGTCACATTTATTACATAAAACACAGACATGTAACATATCCCCAGATAGCTCAGTTCTGAGCGCATATTATTAAGTGAATGGCGCTCAGACCACACGAATACAGTTTAATCGCCATGGAGCCAGTCTTTACAGTCAGTTTCATACAAATGGGCTCCATGGGATTCCTATCTGGGGTATAACACATTCAAACAAATCTACTGAACCCCAGGCAGAAAAGCACGAATACAGCTTTTCAGCAGGCAAAAATAAAAGTCTTTTAAAAGGGGGCCATAGTCCAAAGGCAGCAGGCGAGCAACCAGGCTTCTCCAATGCAATGTGGCGAGATTGGTCTCGTCACATCTCTCCCCTTTTCCAAACAGACTAACAGTGTATCTGACCTCCTGCCGGTCAGTGCCCTTGTTAGTCCAGCAGCCCACCCACAACAAATAATCAACAGCACAGCCCACCCACAATAAATGGTTACTACACCTGGGTAGAGAAGAAGCTTGTCCATGTCCAGGTGCCTCACCACGGCTGTGCTGGGTACGTGTACGCTGACTGGGTGGGTTGTTGCGTGGGCAGAGACCAGCGGCACTCTGCCCTGTTGCCAGCGCTACTGGGAGGGTAGCCTGGTTGAAGCCTGGTTGTTGGAGGGGGAGACCGACTGTCTCCCCTTTAACTACACCACTCTGCTGCTGGAGACCGACTGTCTCCCCTTTAGACACACAGCTCTGCTGCTGGAGACCGACTGTCTCCCTTTTAGATACACCGCTCTGCTGCTGGAGACCGACTGTCTCCCCTTTTGTTGCACAGCTCTGCTGCCGGAGGGGGAGACCGACTGTCTCCCCTTTGGATACTCTAAGATGTTGCTGGGGAGAGGGGGTAACAGGCTCCTCTCCCGATAGAACACTCTGCCACTGGGGAAAGGAGACTGAGCTCTCTATTCCCTGCCCATTAATGATCCGCCGCTGGGGAGAGGTGGTAGCAAGCTCCTCTCCCATACATACTTTCATCCTCTGTGGAGGGAGACCGACTGTCTCTGCTCCCAATACAGTGTCCTGCTGCTGGGGAAAGGAGACTGGGCTCTCTATTCCCGGTAGGACACTCCGCCGCTGGGGAATGGAGACTGGGCTCCCAATTCCCTGCTGTATCTCCCGCTGGGGAATGGAGACTGGGCTCCCAATTCCCAAAAAATCATGCTGCTGCTGGGGGGCAGGAACAACTACCTCTGCCCCCTGTAACTCAGCCTGCCGCTGGGGAGGGAGGACGCTGCTCTCCTCTCCCTGCACTTTACACTGCCTTCCCGGCATATCACTCTGCTGCTGGGGGCAGGAACAACTACCTCTGCCCCCTGTAACTCAGCCTGCCGCTGGGGAGGGAGGACGCTGCTCTCCTCTCCCTGCACTTCACACCGCCTTCCCGGCATATCACTCTGCTGCTGGGGGGCAGGAACAACTACCTCTGCCCCCTGTAACTCAGCCTGCCGCTGGGGAATGGAGCTTGGGCTCCCAATTCCCTGCAATATCTCCCGCTGGGGAATGGAGCTCGGGCTCCCAATTCCCTGCAATACCAGTGGAGAGACCTCGGTCCCCTCTCCACCTGCCGCCTGGGGTTCCTCCCAGTAAATTTCAACAATATCTTCCCAGCTGAATGGGTCTGAGACTGGATCTGTCACTCTGCTGTCCTGCGGAGCCTTCCTAATGGAGTGGAAGAGATCTCGGTAGTCCTGCTCCAGTTCCCACTCCAGGGTTGCTAGGTGAGCCAGGTCTTGCTCTACCTCATGGGGTCATCCCAGTCATGCCTAGCCTCCCTCTCGTAGAAAATTTCCTGAAGTCTGTTCTGCGCAGGGCTCCCGAAGTCAGGCTCTGCAAAGGACTCCCATAACAAGCCAGGACCATCAAACTCCTCTCCCTCTGGCTTGTCATGCTCAGCTGTCCAGGGTATATACTGTGCCATATACCACCAGAGCGCCTGGTAGGCATCCTCCAGCCATAGCTCCTGCCATACCCAATGCTCTAGTTCCTTCACCCATTCCTCCAGAGCCTGCTCTCCCAGGAAGGGCATCCGCAGGGCCACTTGCTTCTGCAACCGCTGCTCTTCACTGGGGAGACTCTCACCCCGCTGGTATTGTACATTATCCAGGGCCTGGTACCAGATGCCTTCCCTTAATGCATCCCGGCCATCCAGGTCCTCCTCCTTGTATAACACTGCTGGTTCCATTCTGTTGCTTTTAGGGTCGCTGTACTGGGACATGCGTTGCCCCCACTTGTAAATCCAAAGAAACGGTGTTTCCTGTAGCTGTCCTTCTGGCTGTAGGAACGATCCCACCGCTGCCACCAATTGTAACGGACCGTTTTGCACACAAGGGGTAAAAACCGTTTAGGCGATCGGCCCCCTTTCCAGAGATACAGGCACAGCTACTGCAGAACACCAAACTCCCGAACTGGATACAAAATAGCACTCCAGCTCCCGAACTGGAACCTCCCAAATAGCTGCTAGCAGACGAACAGGAAAAGCAGACAATCAGCTTACACTCCTGGCAATCAGTCTCTAACAGCATACAGTGAATCCCCCCAAGAACGAGACAAGGCTCCGTGTTGAGGGTCAAGCAGTGGTCTGAGTTGCTGGCACACCCAGCCTGGTTTTTATTACAGTCTTGCAAATACAGGACCGCCCACAGGGAGGTATAAAACAACCAATCACATCACAGTTACATCCCACATATTCCCTCCCCTTATCCTGAGAGGAAACTCAATTACACATACAGTTAAAACATACTTTCTACCCAACTTTCATAACTCAAAACCATACATCACATTCACATAAAATTACATATGCACAATCAATCCATTCAGGGGAACAACATATTCAAAAATGGCACAAATCAGACAAGGGGTTCAAAAGTTAGTAAAAAGTCCTTTGTGACTAAATGAAACATGGCTTTCTGGCCCAAACCAGTTTCAGAGTCTTCTATCCTGGAGATAAGTAATTCAATTATCTCCCAGGATAGACACAAGACTCCATTAAGCACATGGTTGCAAAAAGACACAAAACACTTTAAAATACATAAAGTCACAGTTATTACATAAAACACAGACATGTAACATATCCCCAGATAGCTCAGGTCTGAGCGCACATTATTAAGTGAATGGCGCTCAGACCACACGAATACAGTTTAATCGCCATGGAGCCAAAGTCTTTACAGTCAGTTTCATGGGATTCCTATCTTGGGTATAACACATTCAAACAAATCTACTGAACCCCAGGCAGAAAAGCACGAATACAGCTTTTCTGCAGGCAAAAATAAAGTCTTTTAAAGGGGGGCCATAGTCCAAAGGCAGCAGGCGAGCAACCAGGCTTCTCCAATGCAATGTGGCGAGATTGGTCTCGTCACAAGGTTCCTCGACAGATTGCATGGCTTCCTATCCTGGAGAGATGGGGCAGTCTCAGAAGAGGAGATGTGTGGGTACAGAAGTGAGGCCAGAGCCGAGCTGTGGGAAGAAGCCCTACAGGAAGTTCAGCGTTGGCGAGGTGATCGTAGTATCAGCAGAGGGCCTCAAATCCAGACTCGAATGGCAGAGCGGATGCCCCTCCTGGGCAAACAACCCCTTCCAGCGTGGGTGACTTAACTAGAGGATCTAGTATACAGCGAACTGTGGCTCGACAACGCATACCAGGCGCTACAGTGGTACGCGACTCAGCTTGTTCCAGAGATGGCTGGTATTCATTCAGAGTATGAATTCCCTGAGTGTGGGGATTACAATGGCCCTGATCTATTCTGGGAGAATATGGACGATGATGACTTTGGAAGGGCTACAGACTCACGCTTCTGGGACCTGTATGATGACCGGGAAGACAAGCTGGGACTCCCTAGAGCTATTGGCCTGGAGGCAGACCTGCGGTATCTAGTCACCCAGGAATGTGACCTGGAGTGGAAGTACCAGCACATCATCCAGGGGTTCCGGGGAGGAGACAACCCGTCCCCTTCCTCAACAGCATCCAGAGGTCCCCCAAGAGAGCACAGCAGCAGAGCCAGATCGAGAGTCCTTCAGCTGGAAGGATATCGTAGAGGTATACTGGGAGGAACCTCTGATGGCAGGTAGAGATGGGACCAAGGTCTCTCTACTGGCCCTACAGGGATGCTGGGCAGTTGGCCCAGATCCCCAACCCCTGGGTGAGCTACAGGGAGTGGAGAGCATCGACCTCCGTTCCCCAGCGGCAGCCTGAGTTACAGGGAGAGGAGAGCAGTGACTGTGGCGAAACCGGCCACGTGTCCTTGGAGGGGGCTGCTTGCCCGCCTCTTGCCTTTGGACTATGGACCAGACTTTATGTGAATGTGTTAACCCAGATAGCTATGCCATGGAGCCCATTCGTGTAGTTAAAGACTTCGGCTCCATGGCAATTGAACTGTGTGAATAGGATCTGAGCGCTATTCGGTAGTTTTGTGCACTCAGATCCCAGCCATCTGGGGATATGTGACATGTCTGTGTTTTATGTATAAAATGTGACTTTGTGTATTTTATAATATTTTAATGCTTTGTGCTCACCATGTGCATAATGGAGTCTTGTGTCTGTCCTGGGAGATAATTGAATTACTTCTCAATTCAATCTCCAGGATAGAAGACTCTGAAACTGGTTTGGGCAGGAAAGCCATGCTTCATTTAGTCACAAAGGACTTTCCCTTAACTTTTGAACCCCTGGTCTGATTTGTGCCATTTTTTAATATGTTGTTCTCCTGAATGGATTGATTATGAAAATGTATGCTTTATGTTTGTGACATGTATATTTTAGAAGTTATAAATATTGTGTAAAAACTGTATTCCTCTGCCGGTGATAATGAGATTACCCATTGTGTTCAGTAATCATATCACAGGCAGAGGGGAGGATTTTGCGTGGGAGTGTCTGGGTATATTGTACGGATTGATTGGTTGTTTTGTAACGCCCTGTGGGCTGTACTATGTTTGTGGATTGGGAATAAAAGAGACTGTATGTGAACAGGGAGTTCCTGTTTAACCCTCAAAGTGAAGTGTCGTCTCATTATTGGGTGAAGGATTTATTGTATGCTGTTTCAGTTTGACTGCTAGGAGGGTAAACCTATTCGTATGGTTTCCTATTCAACTGTCTACAGCATTCATATGCTTGGGAGAATTTATTTGTTTCTCCAGTTCGGTGATTGTGGTGTCTGCCAGAGTGCTTGGAGTCCTCAGGAAGAGCTAGGAGCATCCTTCAACGGAGGTACCCAGTCGGGGTGCCAGGCGATCCGTTACAGTGACCTCCCTCCCCAGCGGCAGTGCACCGTGCCTCTGAAGAGGCAACCGGTCTCCTTCCCCAACCACAACCAGAGGTACCCGAGGCAGTGTACCTCATAGACTGGTCCTGGGAGGACCCCCAGCAGGCAGGTGGAGATGGGACCGCAGTCTCTCTCCCGGCCCTCCAGGGATGCTGGGCAGGCGGCCCAGATCCCCAGCGGCAGACCCAGCTACAGGGAGAGGAGAGCATCGACCTCCCTCCCCAGCCGGAGTGTGCCTTCCAGGGAGAGGAGACAACCGGTCTCTCTCCCCAGCCACAGCATGTTCCACAGGGTGCGGAGAACATCAACCTCCCTTCCCAGCGGCCGCAGGAGTATCAGGAGGAGGAGGTAAGCCAATTCTCCCCTCCCTAGCTAACTCCTAACTTGGGCCCAGGGTTAACAGGGAAGATGGCAACCCCCACCAACCCCCACGTGCCGTTTGCCACCGGGCAGGACTATGCCCCAATTCCCCCAGCAGAAGAGCTGGCAGCTGGGCAGAGTGCAGTTGGCCTCTGCCCTCTCTTTGACCCTTGTACAGAGCGTGACATTATGCCGGCTATCCCAGCGGAAGAGCTGGCATCAGTACTGAACCTCAGCCATTCCAATACTGCACTTGGCTGGCTTTAAAGTTAACCCTGCCTCCCTAATCCTATCTATAACGGCTCCTATATGGGCCAGGTGCTTCTGCCAGGTATTGCTGAAGATGGCAATATCATCCAAGTAAGCGCAGTTATAGTCCTGGAACCCATCCGCTGGAATGTGGCCGGGGCTTTCTTCATCCCAAATGGCATCACCTTAAATTGGTACAAGCCGAATGGGGTGACGAACGCTGACTTAGGGATAGTATCTGGGGCTAAGGGAATCTGCCTATACCCCTTACAAAGATCAATTGTAGCGAGGTATTGGCCCCTGACCATCCGTTCCAGCAATTCGTCTATCCTGGGCATAGGATAAGTGTCTGATACAGTTTTTTATTTAGTCTTCGATAGTCCATGCAGAAACGGGTTGTACCATCCCGTTTGGGTACGAGGAATACTGGAGATGCCCAGGGGCTGTCAGAGGGTTCAATCACCCCTAGTTGGAGCATCTCCTTGATCTCCTGGTGCATGTGTTCCCGCACCGCCTCTGGTATGTGGTATGGGGTTTGGCGCATAGGTAACTGACCCAGGGTTTCTATGCGGTGAGTCGCCAGGGGCGTGTAACCTGGTACATTAGAAAAGGATTCTCGCTTTTCTCTCAACAACTGTTGTACCTCACTATGCTCCTGTGGATTCAGCCGCTCCCTCAGCTTAATCTCAGCTAGGTCACTACCTGATTTTCCTTCTTCTAGCAGGTCTGGAAGGGGAAGGTTGTCAAACTCTTCAGAGGGGGGTGCACAAATGGCGGTCACCTCGTCAGAGCGTTCCCGGTAGGGTTTTAGCATGTTCACGTGAATCATGCGTCGCCCCCCTGAGCCAGTACAGGGGCCAATTATATAGGTAGTGTTGCAGCGTTGCTCCAGCACCTTATAAGGGCCCTGCCAGGCGGCCTGTAGCTTGTCATGCCGGACAGGTTTTAAAATTAAAACTTTCTGTCCTACCTGAAAGCTACGGTCCCTGGCGTTCCGATCATACCATGTGCGCTGACGTGTCTGCGCCGCCTGGAGGTTCTCCCGTACTGCTCGGGTTAGTTCCTCCAGTCGGTTCCGAAACTCCAGTACTTAAGGTATGATGGGAGTACCTGTGGCACTGTGCTCTCCCTCCCAGTGCTCCTTAATAAGATCTAAGGGACCTCGTACCCGCCTCCCATATAATAATTCAAACGGGGAGAACCCCGTGGATTCCTGCGGCACCTCCCGATAAGCAAAGAGGAGGTGGGGTAGGAATCTTTCCCAGTCCCTATGGGTTTCTGCAAACGTTCTGAGCATCTGTTTCAATGTCCCATTGAACCGTTCGCAGAGCCCATTGGTCTGGGGGTGATAGGGGGCACTGATTATTGGCCTCATGTTACAAAATTTCCACAGCTGCTGCGTGACCTCTGCAGTGAACTGAGTGCCCTGATCAGAGAGAATCTCCCGGGGTAATCCTACCCGGGAGAAAATCTTCATGAGGCCACCGTTTCTGCATGAATATTTGTTAAAGCTACTGCCTCGGGATACCTGGTAGCGTAATCTACCACTGTTAGTATATATTTCTTGCCCGAGGGGCTAGCTTTCTTTAAGGGACCTACTATGTCCACCGCTACGCGGCTAAACGGCTCCTCCACTATGGGTAGGGGATGCAACTTGGCCTTCCTGCGATCTCCCCTTTTTCCTACCCTCTGGCAGGTATCGCAGGTACCGCAATACCTCCTGGCCTCCTGACTTATCCCTGGCCAGAAGAAACTCTGTGTTAATCGATACTGGGTGCGACTAACTCCCAGATGTCCGGATAGCGGTATATCATGCGCTATCCAGAGTAATTCAGCTCGATACTTCTGGGGTACTACTAACTGCCGTATAATAACTGGGTCTGCTCCCTCTATCTTTTTCTCGGTCTCCCTATATAGGAATTTCTCTCCATCTGACCCCGCCACGCCTGTATTTATCTTATCCCTATATACTTGTAGGGTAGGATCTGTGGCTACCTCAGCTTCAAATTCTCTGGGTGGGGCCCAGGGTATACATTCTACAGAGGGGGAAGGATCTCTTACCTGAACCTCCGGGTGTGAGTTGTAGTCCTGGGTGCAGGCCTGTTGGCGTGTGACCACGGGGTGAGCCTCTCCAACCGCTGTCGTTTGAGATTCATATGCGGAAGTCAGTTTCCCCAAATCATTCCCCAACAAAACTTCCGCTGGGAGTTGTGACATTAATCCCACTTCCACGTTCCCATACCCCGCTCCCCAATTCAAATGCACTCGGGCGGTGGGTAGACGGTATACTGCTCCCCCGGCTACCCTTATGGCTACAGTCCTGCTGGTTGTTGCTTCTGTGGGTATTAGGTGGCTCTTTACCAACGTGATGGTGGCTCAAGAATCTCAAAGTCCTTGTACTGCTTTTCCCTCTAGGTAAACCATCTGCCGATTGTGTTGGTGGTTGTCTGCGTTTGCCTGCAAGTACTTCCCACTGTTCCACTGTGGTTGTGGGGACTCCGGCGTCGTATGGCATTGCAGCCTCTGCTTGATAATAATGGGCTACTGCTCTGGGTGGTGGTGGTGGACCAGGCCGGATCCATGTGGAGAGATCTCTCAGTTGTGGACAGTCCTTTTTATAGTGTCCCCAGCGCTGGCATTGATGGCACTTAATGTTGTTAGGCTGTGGAAACTGTGGTGGACCAGTGGTAGGGGCTGGAAACTGTCTTGGTGGGACTGTTGAGCTTGTAGGGTAAGTGGTAGTGATATTTGGGCGGATTATGGTTTTACCTGGTGCTGGTTTCTGTTGTTTCCGGGCATCCAGGTAGTCATCTGCCCTTCATGCTGCTTCGGTGAGGTTTGCAGAATTGCGGTCCCTCACCCACTCCTGTATCTTTGGTGCCAGTCCATCAAAAAATTGCTCCAAAAGCACCATCTGTAATAAATCCTCCATGGATTTGCCTGTATCCAGCTTAGTGCCGCCCTTTGTATTCGACAGGCCCACTCAGCATGAGAATCTTTACCAGTCTTTTTAAGGTCCCTGAACCGTCTCCGGTAAGCCTCTGGTGTCATGGCATACCTGGCCAGTATGACTTCTTTAACCCTGTGGTAGTCCCTTAATTCTCCATTGGGTACCGTGCGGTATGCTTCTGCTGATTTCTCCCCATTAGCCGACCTGCTAAAATAGGGACCCACTCCTCTGTATTTATTTTATGTAGGTGGCACAGTCTCTCAAAGTCCTCTAGGAAGGCGTCAATCTCTTCCTCTGCTTCCACGTAAGTTTTAAAAGCATGATACGGTATCTTTGGCATGCTTTCCTGTACCGTGGGCACAGTCTGGTTCCACTCTGGAATTTGTTGGCCCCTTTACCTTAGTAAAAACTCTTGTACTTCTGTTATGCTTCTGGCAATAATCTCATAAAATGACAGCCGAATAAAATGACAGCCGAAATTGCAGTTCTTGCTGGAATTCCAACCGTCCTTGTTCCTCTGCTGGGTTGGTTTGAACCAAAGCCGGACCCTCTTCTGCTCTGTATTCAGCCATGACTTCTCCATCCAGAACTGTCTTGGTCTTATTATTGGCTGAGATACCCCTTGCTTCCAGTAGGTCTTTTAAAGTGGATCATTTTAAGGTGGTGTAATTAATCTCCATCCATGATCCATTAGTGCTGTTGCCTTTCCTGGGACTTGCGCCTCTGTGGGTCTGAATCCTGACACTGCCAACCAATGTAGCGGAGAGCCGATTTCTAACAGCTTAACTCCACTAATATATCCAGAGGATGCAGGAACAAGTAATAAAT
>OW240925.1:11711078-11727664 GCA_933207985.1 Pelobates cultripes
ACCACACCCAGTTAAGCCAATTATCTCCAGGATAGAGGACTCTGTGGAACTGGTTTGGGCTAGAAAGCCATGCTTCAGTTGGTCACAAAGGATTTTGACCTAACTTTTAAACCACTGGAGGGAATTGTCTGATTTTTTTGATATGTTTGTATTTTTAGTGTGCTGAGTTCGGATGTTTGGATGTTTATTTTTAAAGTTACAGCATGTGTGTAAAAACTGTATTTTTCCTGCTTGTGATAATTATGTTAACCATTGTGTACCATAATTATATCACAAGCAGAGAGGAGGATTTTGTATGTAATTGCTGGGAGTGTTTTCTGTAATGTATGTGTGTTATTGGCTGTTCTGTAAAACCCTGTGGGTGGTGCTACGTAAGGAAAACCTGCATAAAAGAAAGCCCTTTGGTGCCAATGAAACAGAATGACTTAACCCTCTAACTTGCAGCTTTGACTCATGTTGGTAGGGGGCAGCTATAATCACAACAGGGATTGCAATGCTCTTGTAAGAGCTTGTACTGAGCTCTTGTAAGAGCTCTTGTTCCTGATCCTGCTTCGCTCTGCAGAAGGAAGAGAGATCACCCACTGGACCCTGGTCATAGGTCCAGGGTGGACAGCAGACTGCAAGATACCAGCCCAGCAGCGGTGGTTCATGGAGTCTGCAGTACTTATGATGTCTATGCAGTAGTTATGGTGTCTACGGTGCTGATGATCCTTTGGCGAGCGCTAGGAGCATCCTTTCTACGGTCCAACTTCCAGCTAGCTTGGAGGCAACCGTAACACCCTTCAACGTTCTAATGGATCAACAGGGTGGTTGACTGTACGAACACGTGGCGGTGGCCATTTTGTTTAGTCAAACGCACTCAGCGGTGTTTGGTCGTCGACTGCGTGGAACTGATTTTGGCTTCTTGTTTCACAAACACCACTGAAACTTCTATCTTCAGTGTGTTCGACTAGAATCATGCGAACATAGCTCTATTTCGGGAGCATAATCATACAAACGGGATGTATTCATTGATAGTAGACACGAATGGTTCTGTTCGTGAAATTTGTACTTATTGTGAAGGGAGAAATAGACCGACTGCACAGACTGAATCTGTGGAACTGCTTTGGGCAGGGGAATGTGCGGGCAGTCACATCCACCTTTCAGCTAAGTCACGAACCACCGATCCAATTCGACTAATTTTGGACATGTTGTTTCCCTGAATATGCTGTTTAATAAAATGCAACCCTTGTTAAAATTGTATGCATAGTTCCAAAGTTACAAAAATTATGTAAAAAGTATATTTTTTCACTTGGAGATAATTGAGTTGATACAACAATTAACACAATTATCTCCTACGCAGAGGGGAGGAATGTTCAGTGATAAATGGGTGTGTGTTAACTGTAAATCTGTAACTGATTGGCTGCTGTGTTTTTATCTTCAGTATCCCACAAGGTCCACGTGGGTGGTAACCTTGTGGGAAAATGTGTATAAAAGAAACTGCTTGTGTGGTCATTAAAACAGCTCTGCTTAACCCTTCAAAACGTAGCCTCGTCTTGTTATTAAGAGCTCTGCTTTTCTCTCTACTCTGATCCAGCGGATGGGATATCGTGCCTACTCTGCAGCACAGCCTTTTGCCATGAAAAAGGATGTCACCAACGGCAGATACCCCTCTACAACCTGGGTAGTCGTTACAATTGCAGTTCTAGAGAACTGCTATATTTGCATTGCAGCTCTAAGTCTGCCATCTGTCGCTAACAGACAGCCACTAGTGGGTTTCTGGAATCAAAATTGACTTTTGGTCCATTATCTGATGCTGGACATCCTCACGGACCTCTGGCATCAGATTTTCCCCATAGGAAAACATTGAATAATGCTTTCCTAGGGGAGGTCTAATGCGCATTAGGTCTCGCCCGAGGGCTGACGTCAGCGTACGAGGAGTGTGGGCGGAGCTTGACCCAGCACCAAGGGACATTGATGCTGGATTCAGGTACGAGGCTGAAGGGGTTTTAACCCCTTTACCCCCATGGGATGGGGGGCACTCCAGGAGCCTGTAGTGCCAGGAAAACAGGTGCATGCATCAGAAAAAAAATAGGGTGTTTGTGTTGCCATTTACATGTGTGGGTAAAAAGGTGGGATAGACTGAGGGAGGAAGTCATTGAAATATATTTGAGGTTTCTGAGATCCACCATGGAATGGTAGCTGGAGCAGGATTACCAACGACTGAGAGGACTCCATGAGTATTTTTTTTTTCTGAGGTGCAAGCCTATGTCCTTGCCAAGAGGAATGGGACGACCCCCACAAACCCAGATAGAAGAAGGACAGAGGAGATGTCGCCAGGAGGCACATCAGCTCTGGCCCGCAAACTACCGTACAGCGCTTTCAAAGAATTCAGGGAAGCAGAGTGTGTAGGAATACCCCATCACGTTTGTCTCTGTGACAGATCCATCTGTCTTACTATTATATGCTGGTTTGTCTATTTCTTTTCCTACATTCATGGAATTACCTGCCCGTACGTCCCTGTTCGTTTATTTCCATTATACCGAATAAAACTACCGAACGGCCGGCCACCCATAAGAGAAGTGTGCTGCTGGTTAACCTATTGGCCGTTCGGGACTTTGGATTGTACGAATGGACTTAACCCAGATAGCCATCCCATGGAGTCATTCGTATACCAAAAGAACAGTGTGAAAGACTTTGACTCCATGGCGATTGAACTGTGTGGATTGGATCTGAGCGATATTCGGTATTAATGTGCACGCAGATCTAGGCTATCTGGGGATACGTGGTACGAATAGAATGCATTCGGTAGTTTTACCTTTATAGATTTTTATGTATTTTTGTTATCCCATGTAAAATGGTGGTTTGCCTGATTTCTTCCCAATTATCTCCAGGATAGAAAGGAGGGGTTTACTTGTGTAAGGGGAGTGTTTACACCTAAGCCACTGTGATTGGCTACTGTACTTCATTTGTCCCAGTCTCCCATCTGACCAGAATAAATACCGGGCAGGTAGCTCTCAATAGACCAGAATTCTGTTTACCCTCAAGACGGAGCTTAGTCTCGGGTTTGGGGGGATTGCTACTTCGGAGTATTCTTTTTTTCTGTTCCAGGAGAGAAGGATTTCTGCTGATTCTCTGTTCGGGAGTTTGGAGCATTCCCTTGCATTTTATTTGGGAGTTTGGCGGTTTACAGCACCAGCGCCTGTGTCTCTAAAGGGGGAAGATCAACTAAACGGCGGTTTAACATCTTTATGCCGGAAGCGCTGTAACAGTCTCCTTCTGTTCGTCTGGATTCAGGTCCCAATTTTGTTTTATTTATTTTGTTCGGTTCCCGAACCGAGACCAACCCAGAGACCCGTTAGAACGTGGAACGTTATGTATCTTGTACGAAAACTGCAAAGGAAATAATTAATCGAATGCTTCACTCAGTGGCTGCCATTTCGTACATGTGAACACACGTGGTTGGGGCAATGGATGGTGGCCATCTTGTCTCCCAAACGTTGGCAGAGGTACTTGGACGTCAAGAACACTGGTCACCAAGGACATACAGCCGGTTTTAGTTCCAGTTCACCTAGATGAACGGCGTTCGGGAGTTGCAAACTACCGAACACAGGGAGTGTGACGAGACCAATCTCGCCACATTGCATTGGAGGAGCCTGGTTGCCCACCTGCTGCCTTTGGATTATGGACCGGCAGCTAAAGGGTTAATTTTACTGTGCAGAAGGATTTATTTCTCCCTTTCTGCACAGCCGTTCGGTAGATTCTATCTACCGAACAAACAGACTTCTATCAGCCGTGCCGTGGGAAGCCGGCCGGCCACCCAGAAGCTGGAGTGCGCCCTCCATTTACCTCCCTGAAGCCGCGGTTAACCGCGGCTTAACGAGCGTGTGCCGGCAATTGACCACCCAGTAGCTGCGGTTAACCGCAGGTTAATTGATTGTTACTGGGTGGTCGCGGTTACACTTAGCCGCCACACGATGGCGGTGTTCTGGAGCTCCTCGGGCAGCCAGCCCTTTTCTGCCTGGCTTTCCTGCACCAAACCCGGACACTTTTATGTGCAGGCACCGCTGAACCTCCAACCCCTGGTTCTAATTCGTACGGATTTAACGAATGCATGTAAATTCAGTATTTTATGTTGGAGGAATGTTTTAACCCAGATAGCTATGCCATGGAGCCTGTTCGTGGAATTAAAGACTTTGGCTCCATGGCAATTAAACTGTATTCGTGTGGTCTGAGTGCCATTCACCTAATAATGTTTACTCATACCTGAGCTATCTGGGGATATGCTACATGTATATATTTACTGTACCATTTGTCTCATTATGTATTTTAAAGTGATAGTCTGTCTTTGTATCCCCACATGTGTAATGGAGTTTTGCCTTTGTCCTGGGAGATAATTGAATTACTTCTCCAGGGCAGAGGGGAGGAAGCCAGGATGCATTGTGGGGATGTTTTACTTCTGTATGTCTGTAATTGGTACATGTCTGTCTTTTGTTACAGTCTTCCATCTGGTCCCCTAGGGGAGTGTCCACCAGGTGGGAGACCTGCATAAATACTGGGCAGGTAGCCCTCATTAAACAGACCACTGCTTGACCCGCAACACGGAGCTCTGTCTCGTCTTTGGGGGGGATTTACTGTATGCTGATAGAGACTGATTGCCAGGAGTGTAAGCCGCTTGGGTGCTTTTCCTGTTCGTCTGCTAGCAGCTGTGACAAGACCAATCTCGCCACATTGCATTGGAGAAGCCTGGTTGCTCGCCTGCTGCCTTTGGACTATGGCCCCTTTTAAAAGACATCTTTTTTTACCTGCAGAAAAGCTTCATTCGTGCTTTTCTGCCTGGGGTTCGGTAGATTTGTTTGAATGTGTTATACCCCAGATAGGAATCCCATGGAGCCCATTCGTATGAAACTGACTGTAAAGACTTTGGCTCCATGGCGATTAAACTGTATTCGTGTGGTCTGAGCGCCATTCACTTAATAATGTGCGCTCAGACCTGAGCTATCTGGGGATATGTTACATGTCTGTGTTTTATGTAATAAATGTGACTTTATGTATTTTAAAGTGTTTTGTGTCTTTTTGCAACCATGTGCTTAATGGAGTCTTGTGTCTGTCCTGGGAGATAATTGAATTACTCTCCAGGATAGAACACTCTGAAACTGGTTTGGGCCAGAAAGCCATGCTTCATTTAGTCACAAAGGACTTTTTACTAACTTTTGAACCCCTGGTCTGATTCATGCCATTTTTAATATGTTGTTCCACTGAATGGATTGATTGTGAATATGTAATTTTATGTGAATGTGATGTATGGTTTTAGAGTTATGAAAGTTGGGTAGAAAGTATGTTTTAACTGTATGTGTAATTGAGTTTCCTCTCAGGATAAGGGGAGGGAATATGTGGGATGTAACTGTGATGTGATTGGTTGTTTTATACCTCCCTGTGGGCGGTCCTGTATTTGCAAGACTGTAATAAAAACCAGGCTGGGTGTGCCAGCACCTCAGACCACTGCTTGACCCTCAACACGGAGTCTCGTTCTTGGGGGGATTTATTGTATGCTGTTCCAGTTTGACTGCTAGGAGTGTAAACCTATTCGTATGGTTTTTCCTATTCGGCTGTTTACAGCATTCATATGGTTTCCTGTTCGGCGGTTTTGGTGTTCTGCTGTAGCTGTGCCTGCATCTCTGGAAAGGGGGCCGATCGCCTAAACGTTTTTACCCCTTGTGTGCAAAACGGTCCGTTACAGCAGCTATTCGTGAGGTTCCAGTTCGGGTGATTGGAGCATTCCCTTGTATGCAGTTCGAGTGTTTGGAGCATTCCCCTGTATGCCGTTCGAGTGTTTGGAGCATTCCCTTGTATGCAGTTCGGGTGTTTGGAGCATTCACTTGTATTCAATTCGTGAGTTTTGGTGATTCTACAGTAGCTGTGCCTGTCTCTGAAAGGGGATTATCGTCTAAGCGGTTTTTACCCCTTTTGTGCAAAACGGTCCGTTACAGGGAGCATTCTACACAAACCAACATTCTTATAAAAAATAAAAAAAACCACTCGAATGGAGACCGGCTCTTGCCAACACTTCATTGGAACTATTTTCGTCTTCTACCTCATGGCAGACTGGTCAGAACTTCCCTGCGATGGTGATCCAAAACTACCAAACGGATCTGGGTGATCTTTGAAAATGTTGCTCACCCAGATCCACGCTATCCATGGATGTGACTCTTGTGGGGTTCCCATGTATTTTGCGGGAACTTTTGGGGTGTTGCAAAATTGTACGCCATCTGTTGCAGTAATATTGTGACAGGCCGCCACATTTGGTGGCAAGTGGCGGGATCATCCCTTTTTCCTGGACTGCTAATCTGCGGTTGTCACTGGTGTACAGTGAATGGAAGACTGGTACACACAGCTTAAATGCAGCACATTGAAATAATTATTAGGAGTTTGTGGAGGTACTCCCAGCAACAAAGTTAAGCGGGTCATAATCAGCTAATTAATGGAGCTAGACCGGGAGAACTTGGCTGCAGCAACACCAACCATTCAAAAGAATGAGACGGAAACCAACAGGGAGATTCGGGAATGACTGGCACTGTTCAGGCCAAACCCATTTCCCAAAATATTAATGCAAGTAATAAACAATGTTACTGTGAAGAGAGTAGAATAGACTTCTGTTCAGCATTTTCTTCTTTGAATTCGGGACTTTTCTGCTATGTGTCATTTATATTGGATTTATTAGTTTGGTAGATTATACTACCAAACTCAGACCACCCTCCTGGCTCATTATCTTCAAAGGGAACCATCTATTAAGCGCTCTCTGGTTCGTATAACCGAATGCCACGTGGAAAAGAAAATGGCGGCCATCTTGTTTGCATGAAAGGAGGCAGTGGGACTTGCTTATCGAGTGTCTGGAACTAAAATCGGACACTCGACTTCCGAAACCACCGCTAAAACTACCGAACGCCTGCTTCCTTTTGTTGCCGACCAGCCAGGAGAGCGCCATTCGGTAGTTTGGTTCATACGAACATGGGGAGCAATCGCTCCTATGAGCCAGGAGGCTCCATTCGTGATTTTATTCTGTTTTATGCCCTTTTCTGAATTGACCGGCCGCACACACTGAGTTCGTGGAACTGTTTTGGGCATAAGCCTCGGTAAACTGAGACTTCCACACTTTTTGAAAACCCCTGAACCGATCTGGGTGAAATTTAACTATGTTGGTCCCCCAGATCGGGGCTATTAGGGGATACCTATTGTATAAAGGGGTGTTCCAAGTTTTGAGGAAATTGTGTGCTCTCTACCAGGAGATAATTGAGTTATTCCTCAACTTATCTCATTATCTCCCAGACAGAGAGAGGGAGTGTTTTACTGTAAAGTCATACTATGATTGGTTATTCCTTGTGTTTACTGTGGGAGGACCTCTTGCAGGAGGATTCTCATAAAAGCCAGTGTGGCATCAATACAATTCTATTCCTGTTGTACCCTTCATGAAGTCTAGCCTCATGTTTGGGTAATCTCTTATATGCTGCGAAGAATCGTCTTGGAAGCTGCATTCATCTACACTATTCCTCTACTCCTTAACTGCAGCTATAATCACTTATGCTCAGCTATTGGGAAAGGAATAGAACTCAGTACCACTGTGGTTCTTAACAGTTACCACAAATGCGAACACCAGGGATCAATGGGAACTACAAATACACTTAGCCAAAGCGCAACAAACAGCTGCACCACTCCCGAACGAGTGAGCATCGTATGCGAACCGTGAAAGGTTTCCCTTCAGTACATTCAAAGCCTTCAGCAAATTGGAAGGGGAAATTGATGGCTACCTGGCAGATTTCTAACACCAGTGCACGCTACACAGAGTAGCTGAAGAAGAGTGGGTTCCTATACTAGCGTGAAAATTATCCGGCAAAGCAGCAGACCCTTTTCAGGCCATCCCAGATATTCACTACTATGAGAGGGTAAAAGAGGCGCTTTTAGCCTGGTATGCAGTGACACTCGAGTTGTACCGCAGACAATTCCTGGACTTTCACAAAATGGATAAAGACTTCTACACAGAGTGGGCCAGCCGGCTGCAACGATCAGCATCCCACTGGATTACAAGCTGTCAAGTGACCATCGTAGACAACATTTTACAGCTCGTCCTATTTTAACAATTTAAAATTTTATACAAGGAGTGGGCAAGGGACCTCAGACCTCTTACACTCCCAGAGGCAGCCCGGCTTGCGGATGAATACCATGACGCTCGCAAGTTGGACCGTCCTCCACCCCGGGTTCAAACCCTGTGGATCTATCCATGCACCCAGACAGCAAGGAGGGGCTATCACCCCCCTAACCAGCCTAACCCTACTAACACCGAACGCCCCTCCAGCACAGGGCCCCGTTGCTATTGCTGCTGTGACGAACCACCTGGCACCCCGACTGGGCTTCCTAGCAGCCTTGAGAACTATAAGCACCACAAGAGAAACAATAAGCACTGTAGCCCCTTAGCCGCCACAGCTTAGCTGGGGTCTCTGTTACAATTGGCTCCGGTCTAGCAGGAGGTTGGATCGCTTGGATGTCCTGGTTCCCGAAGTCAGAGAGTCGAACAATGTTGCATTTGGTAGAAACCTGCAAGTGTAGAACATCCCACTAGCTATAGTAAAGCTAGGACTCCCGGATCCCTACAACACGAGTCGAGGCTGCGAGTTGAGGATAAAATGAACTGACTTTAATGGCACACAAGCATGGCAATTTATGCACGTCCCAGGTCCAGGGACAGCCCCTATGGACCTGATGGGATACAGGTACAGTACAGTGATTCAACCAATCATAATGTATCATTCAAACTAGTACCCGCCCAGCTTGGAGATAATGAGGCCAACGGTTATACAATCTAATTATCTCAAAGCACCTAAAAGACCATGCTTTATTGTGGCCTGGAAAACAGCATAAAAATATATAACTTTGGCATTTTATATACAATATAGTTCATCCCGCTATTCATTCGGGAGCTCAGATCGGGGTACACCAAGTGTACGAATTGCGCCTCAATCCCACGAACAGAACGGGATGTTTCTGCGATAGAAAGTCTTGTTCGGCACTTTGGTTGTGAACCCCTGATGGCGGCCATGTTTTTAGGTTGGTCAATGGACAGCGGGACCTTGACTCAATACTTATGGAGTGAAGATCAGATACACATTTACACGAATCCCTGTTATCAGCTTGGTTGTCCCGACCGTTCGGGACACGAACATAGACCGCCTGGAAGGGGGTACTTGACCTGCGGTTAACCGCAAGAGCAACGTTCTAATTGCTGCCACATGCCGGAACGTAGGTGGCCTCCATTCGTGAGGTCTTTCGGCAGTTTCCCTTTGGGAAATTATATACGAACGTGGGATCCCTGGGACCGTCAATTAGTTGGTGGTTAACCGCAGACCGCAGCACCTTGGGTGGTTAATGAGCGGCACACTCCACTCAATGGGTGGCCGGTCATTCGGTACTTTTAGAGGTGACGGGGTTAAGTGGCGGCACACGCCAAAGGCTGGGTGGTCCCTCATTCGTACAGACGAATGTGTCTTTATAATTGTTCGTGCAATGGATTTGTATGGTCTGAATACTGGTAGAATAGGGTTTTTAAATGGAAGTGGTTAGGTTGCAACAATATCTAGAGTCCTTGTAACAGTCTCGTTGTCCCTTCTCACCCTGGACCAAACTCCTGGATCCAGCTCCCAGTGAGAAGACCTCTTGTGACAAAAGTAACCTCGTCACTGGCTTTTTGGAGGGGCCTGCTGGCCAACCTCTTGCCTCAAGACTATGGGCCTTGTAATATTCTTTGCCCAATGCACTTTAAACAGGCTCTGTTCATGTGAGTTATGTACTTTTGACAGACAGTTAGCCCTGATTCCCTGGAACTGTTTTGTGCATAGGACCATGTGCACAGTCAGTAAAAAATAAGGCTTCCAGTTAATTCCTGAAAAGATCTGAGTGAAATTTGAATATGTTGGCCACCCATATCAGTGCTATCAGGGAGTGTAACATTTGTGCATTTTTAGGGTACTTTTGGGGTGATTTAAAAAAAGTTAGTTGTTTCTGTGCTTGGAGATAATTTGATCAGAATTAGTACAGTTGATGATCCAATTATCTCCCAAGCAGGAGGGATTGTGTGCTGTGTGTCGTGCCTTGTGACCTTATTGTTATTGATCTGTGAGGTTGAAAATCAGTCCCCCACAAGATCCCTGTGGGTTTACTCCTTGCATGGAGATTGTCATATAAGGCCAAGTGTGGCTCCCATTAAAACGATTTGTTTACCCCTTCATGAAGCCTTGGCTCATGTTTGGGGGATTGGAGAACTACATACTCTCTGGGGATTGCTATATCACAATACTCCCCTGAGTATAAGACCTGTTACTGTTAAGCTCTCTGGACTAGGAGAGGTCTATCCAGTGGAAGCTGGACCCTGGTTTTGGATCCAGGGTGGGAGGAGGACAGCAAGACCAAGAAGTGGCGATTTGTGGGTTTTATGGTGGTTATGGTGTTCCAGTACGGTTCTTATGGTGCTCGCAAGTACTAGGAAGCAGCGATTGACGGAGGTACTCGGTCAGGGTGCAAGACGGTCCGTCACAGCCATCATGCTTTGTCTTCTAAATAGACAAGCATAATAAGGATGTAAATCTAAAATTATTATCTTAAATAACCTCCAGTACTGGATAAACTACGTGTGACAGATCCCTCTGTCCCTGCAAAAACTTTTAGTTTATAGATTGCTAAAAAATAAAAAAAACAGAGTCTAAATATAGAAATGAGACAGAGTAGCTGTAGAAAAAAAATGGGGGATAACCCCTAAATAGCTAACTGATATTTTTCATCTATACTTTTAGTATATGCTCATTCGTCTGTTTGTTCGTGCATTCCCCTGTCTGTAAGGGCCCTGTGTTATTTCCCTGTTTTGACGAAAGACTTGCCTAACGGCCGGCCACCCAGCAGGGAAGTGTGCTGCTTGTTAACCTCTTGGCCTCATTAGAACATCGCGGTTAACCGCAGACACTTTCCCTTGTTAATGGTTGGCTGGGTGGTCGTCATTCGTATAAACGAACACGAGGTGGCGGCTATCTTGGACATATGAACGCTCAGTGGTGTTCGTCGACCATTCTCTGGATTTAAAAATGGCTACTATTTTCATACGAACACCGCTGAAGCCGCCGAACTCCCTTCATCTGTTTCATACGAAAAACGGGCTGTTCGGCACATTTTCAGATGAACGGAGTCACCCTCAGATAGCCATCCCATGGAGCCCATTCGTATAACGAAAAACCTATGTGAAAGACTTTGGCTCCATGGCGATTAAACTGCGTGCATAGGATCTGAGCGCTATTAGGTAATATTGTGCGCTCAGATCCCAGCTATCTGGGGAAACCTTAAATGTGGGTATTCTGTTTGTGCATTATAAAGTTATATATTTTTATGTATTTTCGTTACTCTGTATAAAATGGAGTTTAGCCTCTATCCTCGGAGATAATTGAATTACTTCCCAATTATCTCCAGGATAGAGGAGAGTCCTATACAGCTAAAGCTAAAGCTTATGTCTGTAACACTGTGATTGGCTACTGTATCATTATTGTCACAGTTGTCCACCAGGTCCCCTAAGGGAGTGTTCACCTGGTGGAAGACCTGCATAAATACCGGGCAGGTAGCCCACATTAAATCAGATTCCTGCTTGACCCTCAATACAGAGCCTCGTCTCGTACTTGGGGGGATTATTCGTATGGATTTTCTTGTTCGGCTGTTTGGAGTGTTCAGTAGCTGCCTTCACATTCGGAAAGGGAGCATCCTAAATGGATTTAACCCCTTTGCTACCTGGGGTGCCGTTACACTACGTTCAAATGGTTTTCTTACTGCTCACGTCTGCCTTTGCATAGTAACTCTGAGATGTTTACTAACACTTATTGCAGGGAACAGTTTGACTTTTTCTTCAGTTATCTTCTTGTAATCTTTTGCAACAGAATCTTTTTAGTTATTCAGTCAGTATGCCCATGCTTTCTCCACCATTAAATGTATGAAATTAGCTGATCCTGAAATGTTTGTTTGTCACATCAGAGTTCCAATAATCAAATCAGATTGTCTTGCAGCCTTAAAATGTATATTTATTCAAACAATACACGGCTTCTCAAAATAACATAACATCTTTGCACACATCTGTACCAATACAGCAATATGTATGCACTTAACATCAAAAATGGATATTAACTTAAGTATTGGTGATGAATATCTATCAGAGTGTAGGCATTTCTCCAATCTCCCAAACATGAGCCCAGGTTTCACGAAGGGGTAAGCAGGTCTCTTTTAATGCACACAAAAGGACTTTCTTTTATACAACTTTTAAGGCCACACCCCCTGGACCTGGTGGTAAACTGTGACAGAAGGGACACAAACCAATGGGAACTGTGGCAAATCCAGCCACTTAGAGACCTTAATTGTAGTTTAAAAGTGTATGTTAGAATTTACCTGCTATGTTGTGTATTTTGCAATATATGCAGCATTCGTGTGTTACAGCACACGAATACCGCTAATGTTAAATCCGAGTACCCACGAACAGTGAATCACCGCACTGTTCATGAGTTTAGCAAAGTACCGAATGGGAGACCACCCATAGATGGTCGTGTGTCTCCCATTAGGTACTTTGCAACATTGTATCGATGCTAATTGCGGTTTGTTGCGGGTGGCCGCCATTCGTGTACAGAACTCGAGGCGGCGGCCATCTTTGTTCGCGGAAAGCCAGCGGGGTTTTGTCGACCAAACAAGCCCCACTGGACTTCCGAGCCATTCGGGAGTTTACCATTTTCGGTAGTTTCATCCCCTTCAATCAGGCAATCGTTTAAACGAATTGATCCTGATAAGGGAAACTGAACGGCATTCGGTTATTTGTGCTGGGATCTGGGCGCAAGTTCACTTAACTGTCCGCCCAGGTCCCAGCTATGTAATAAATGGTTAATTAAATGTATGGCCTAAATATTATGTGAGTTATAGATTTTAATGTGAAAACTGTGTTTCTCTGTACCAAGGGATACTCCCATTAGCAATGCATGCTGGGATAAGTATCTCCTTGGTACAGCAGTGTATGATGGGTATTCTGTGTGTAAAATCCAGTCCCCCATGTAGTCCCCTACTGGACAAACCCTGTATTGGGACTTGGGAAACCCTGTACATTTGTAACCACATAAATAATGTGCCAGTAATTAAAAACCTCAGTTGACCTCCAAGCTAGTTCTTGGGAGGAAGGGATTGTAACTACGCTACCTGCATTTTGCCTGTTTTGGATCTGCTGTTCCTGTCTACCAGCGGAGATACCGTGGATAATACTACTACTCTGCTACAGGAACACTAACAAAATAACACTCCCACACACACAGTAAAATCCCTCCCCTCTATCCTGGAGATAATTGGCTTAAGGAGCTGCAGTAAACTCAGTTATCTCCAGGTACAGAAAATATCTCCATTTTACACTAACAGTAAAATACATAAAAATATATAAGTCCTATTATATTACACAGAGGCCCCACATTTAACCTATCTCCAGATAGATTGGATCTGAGCGCCCAATATAGGTGAACAGCGCTCAGATCCCACCAACAGAGTAAATTTTCCATGGGGTTAAAGGATAACAAGGGCTGATGAGAGACCAAGGAGGTACAAGGCAGCCATTTCCAACTGGTCTGGCAGTGTGCCTGGGACAAAGCCCTGCTGGAGAACAATGGAACAGGAAGCGGGGGAATCCAACTTCCCATGGATTCAAAGGGGCAGAAAAAGTGTCCCAACATCCAATAAGCCCAAATAATGTTTTTAAAAGGCCATACAACCCAGGGCCATAGTCATGAGGCAGGAGGCTGGCAATCAGGCTCCTCCAACAGTCAGGGGAAAAAGGCAGGTTGGCACATAGCAATCCAGTGACAAAAGGCAGTTTGTCACAATAATATTACAGAGATAAAATCCTACAACACATTAGATATTTTAAAGCTAATTAAATATTTTTAAAAAGGCTAATATTTGACTCCAAATTATAAGTGGCTGATTGGCATATGAGACAAAATTAGTATATTTATTAGTTATGGTCTCAGCTGCCTTGTATGACCTAAGAAAAACACTAGAACATTAGAAGTAAACATAACCTTTGCTTGAAGTCTGTATTAACATGGGGGTTGTTTGAAGAAGCCTTTCACTCTGTAACAGACAGAACATACAACCACGATGTATCTTGAGTTGCCGTACTTTGACTGCTACTATCACAGTTACTATTTACTGTGTCAGCATGATCAAAATTCACAATACAAGATATTTTGTTTCTATGTTAATGCATAGATACATTATACAATTTTAGAGACTCATCACCTGTGTGAGATCTCTGATGTCTATCAAGATAAGGTTTAACAAAAAATAATTTTCCCCATTCACAACGTGAGAACGGTTTCTTTCCTGTGAGTTTTCTGATGTCTGACAAGCTTTGCTTTAGTGACAAAACATTTTTCACATTCAGAACATGAGAATGGTTTCTCTCCTGTGTGAGTTCTCTGATGACTGACAAGATTTGCTTTAGTGACAAAACATTTTTCACATTCAGAACATGAGAATGGTTTCTCTCCTGTGTGAGTTCTCTGATGACTGACAAGCTTTGCTTTAGTGACAAAACATTTTACACATTCAGAACATGAGAATGGTTTCTCTCCTGTGTGAGTTCTCTGATGACTGACAAGAACTGCGTTAGTGACAAAACATTTTCCACATTCAGAACATGAGAATGGTTTCTCTCCTGTGTGAGTTCTCTGATGACCGACAAGAACTGCGTTAGTGACAAAACATTTTCCACATTCAGAACATGAGAATGGTTTCTCTCCTGTGTGAGTTCTCTGATGACTGACAAGACTTGAATGTTGCCGAAAACTCATTTCACATTCAGAACATAAGAATGGTTTCTCTCCTGTGTGAGTTCTCTGATGACTGACAAGCTTTGCTTTAGTGACAAAACATTTTCCACATTCAGAACATGAGAATGGTTTCTCTCCTGTGTGAGTTCTCTGATGACTGGCAAGAGTTGAATGTTGCCGAAAACATTTTCCACATTCAGAACATGAGAACGGTTTCTCTCCTGTGTGAGTTCTCAGATGACTGACAAGATATGAATGTAGCCGAAAACATTTTCCACATTCAGAACATGAGAACGGTTTCTCTACTGTGTGAGTTCTCTGATGACTGACAAGATATGAATGTAGCCGAAAACATTTTCCACATTCAGAACATGAGAACGGTTTCTCTCCTGTGTGAGTTCTCTGATGACTGACAAGATTTGAATGTTGCTGAAAACATTTTCCACATTTAGAACACGAGAACGGTTTCTCTCCTGTGTGAGTTCTCTGATGACCGACAAGCATTGCTTTAGTGAAAAAACATTTTCCACATTCAGAACATGAGAATGTTTTTTCTCCTGTGTGAGTTCTCTGATGACGGACAAGCTCTGCTTTACTAACAAAACATTTTCCACATTCAGAACATGAGAACGGTTTCTCTCCTGTGTGAGTTCTCTGATGACGTACAAGAACATCTTTAGTGCCAAAACATTTACCACATTCAGAACACGAGAATGGTTTCTCTCCTGTGTGAGTTCTCTGATGACTGAAAAGCTGTGCTGTAGTGCCAAAACATTTTCCACATTCAGAACATGATAACAGTTTCTCTCCTGTGTGAGTTCTCTGATGACAGACAAGCAATGCTTTAGTGACAAAACATTTTCCACATTCAGAACATGAGAATGTTTTTTCTCCTGTATGAGTTCTCTGATGATGGACAAGCTCTGCTTTACTAAAAAAACATTTTCCACATTCAGAACATGAGAACGGTTTCTCTCCTGTGTGAGTTCTCTGATGACGGACAAGAACATCTTTAGTGCCAAAACATTTTCCACATTCAGAACATGAGAATGGTTTCTCTCCTGTGTGAGTTCTCTGATGACTGACAAGCTCTGCTTTACTAACAAAACATTTCCCACATTCAGAACATGAGAACGGTTTCTCACCTGTGTGACTTCTCTGATGACGGACAAGCACTGCTTTAGTGACAAAATATTTTCCACATTCAGGACATGAGAACGGTTTCTCTCCTGTGTGAGTTCTCTGATGATGGACAAGAGTTGAATGTTGCCGAAAACATTTTCCACATTCAGAACATGAGAATGGTTTCTCTCCTGTGTGAGTTCTCTGGTGACTGAAAAGCTGTGCTGTAGTGCCAAAACATTTTCCACATTCAGAACATGAGAATGTTTTTTCTCCTGTGTGAGTTCTCTGATGACTGACAAGCTCTGCTTTACTAACAAAACATTTCCCACATTCAGAACATGAGAACGGTTTCTCACCTGTGTGACTTCTCTGATGACGGACAAGCGCTGCTTTAGTGACAAAATATTTTCCACATTCAGGACATGAGAACGGTTTCTCTCCTGTGTGAGTTCTCTGATGATGGACAAGAGTTGAATGTTGCCGAAAACATTTTCCACATTCAGAACATGAGAATGGTTTTGCTCCTGTGTGAGTTCTCTGATGACTGACAAGCTCTGCTTTACTAACAAAACATTTCCCACATTCAGAACATGAGAACGGTTTCTC
>OW240925.1:11727764-11749208 GCA_933207985.1 Pelobates cultripes
ATCCCACAAATACAGTCAAATCGCCATACACACTAGATCCATAGTCATGGGGCAGAAGGCTGGCAATTAGGCTTCTCCATAACAGAGGGAAGCAGGGCAATTTGTCAAATAAAATAACAGTTACAAATGGCAGTCTGTAACATATAACTTCACTTGGGCTCCCAGGTCCATCAAGTACTTAGGCGTTCACATCCCAAACAAACTAGACTGGACCCGGCCCTGCAGTAGTCTACAGAGGGCCGGTGGGGAGATCAGAGATCTCCCTCACCGGCCCACATAGAGAATACTGCGGCCGCCGGGGGAGAGAGGGAGGGAGCCAGCCTGCCAGCAGAGGAACCCGGCGGAGCTTTAACTTACAGCTCCGCCGGGTTCCTCTCGCGAGATTCATGGCAACGCTCCGGGTCTTGTGAGAGTGAACTCTAGCCCAACAGGCTAGAGTTCACTCACCACTTGGACCACCAGGGATGGATGGCGGCAGGAGTAGCAGGATCCCCCCTCCCAGGCATAAGGTAAGCAGGGAGGGGGGATATCAGCAGGGCACATAACACTCCCAGCACCCTCACTCACACACACACTGCACCCCTGACACTCACACACTGCACCCCTGACACGCACAGCACCCTCACATACACACTGCACATCTGACACAGCACAAACAAAATGCACCCCTAACACTCAGAGCACCCTCACACACACACACTGCACCCCTGACACACACTGCACACACACTGCACCCCTGACACTCTCAGCACCCTCACACACACTGCACGTCTGACACAGCACAAACAAAATGCACCTCTAACACTCACAGCACCCTCACACACACACACTGCACCCCTGACACTCACACACACTGCACCCCTGACACTCACAGCACCCTCACACACTGCACCCCTGACACGCACAGCACCCTCACACACACATACTGCACGTCTGACCCTCACAGCACACACACTGCACGTCTGACCCTCACAGCACCCTCACACACACACTGCACGTCTGACCCTCACAGCACACACACTGCACGTCTGACACTCACAGCACCCTCTCACACACACACACACACACACACTGCACCCCTGACACACACAGCACCCTCACACACACACTGCACATCTGACACAGCACAAACAAAATGCACCCCTAACACTCAGAGCACCCTCACACTCACACACTGCACCCCTGACACACACAGCACATACACTGCACCCCTGACACTCTCAGCACCCTCACACACACTGCACGTCTGACACAGCACAAACAAAATGCACCTCTAACACTCACAGCACCCTCACACAAACACACTGCACCCCTGACACACACAACACACACACAGCACCCCTGACACTCACAGCACCCTCAAACACACACTGCACCCCTGACACGCACATCACACACCCTCACTTACACACACTGCACCCCTGACACTCACAGCTTCCTCACATGCATACACTGCACCCTCACACACAGCTTCCTCACATGCACATAGCACCCTCATGCAAACACAGCACCCCCTCACACACAGCACACACACACTGCACCCATCACACACACAGCACCCTTACCCACATAGCACCCTCACGCAAACGCAGCACCCATCACTCACACACACACTACACCCCTTGCACACACACACACACACACACACAGAGCACCCTCACACACACTGCGCAATATGCTTTCCTGGCATTTTTGTCTCCTGGTATCCCAACTATGGAGACACCAGAGACAAATTTCAAGCAAACACAGTGCAAGCATGTTATTAAATTTGCTTGCGCTGTGCAGAACAAATACATTGTATTTTTCTCATGCCAGAGCTCTTCAGCAGAGCTCTGCGCATGGTCTACCCTGGAAGAGCATTGAACCAACATGCTCACTTTGTGATGGGGCGTGCTTGTCATTGGTGATGACAAAACACACCCTATCTGGCCCCGCCCCCTTTTTAGTGGGCCGCTGTAATTAAAAAATGCCCGGGCCGAATTTTCTTCCCAGTCCGGCCCTGACTGGACCTATAAGTTAAACTTCCCCCCACTGGTAGCCACCATCACCAAAGACCTCCAGACGTGGCATAAACCTTTGGGTGGCTATGTAGAATTAATATAATAAAAATGAATCTCCTTCCCCGAATACTATATCTCCTTCAAACTCTTCCCATTGCCATCCCACGCACATTCTTTAACACGATCAGAACTATATTCACAAAATTTATATGGGCACATACAACCTCCCATTTAGCACACGCCACTCTAACCAGGAGTAAGGAGCTAGGAGGAATAAACCTCCCAGACATTGAGCTATACCACCAAGCAATACACTTACAAAGGATCTGTGACAGACCCATCTGTCTGGATTACAAATGCTTTGTTCGCCTGTTTTGCCGGTTGCATGAATTTTCCCATTCGTATGCTTTATTCAAGGGAATGTCGTTTTTTGTCGAACGAAACTACCGAACGGACGACCACCCAGAAGAGAAGTGTGCTGCTATTGATCCC
Organism: Pelobates cultripes; assembly: GCA_933207985.1. NCBI lineage: Eukaryota > Metazoa > Chordata > Amphibia > Anura > Pelobatidae > Pelobates > Pelobates cultripes. The sequence continues at coordinate 11,730,257 of OW240925.1, forward strand.
AATTAGTTAACCTATTGATCCCAATTAGAACGTTGCGGTTAACCACAGACACTTCTCAATTAAAACCGAATGCCGGGTGGTCGTCGTTCGTATGTCGACCACGAGGCGGCGGCCATTTTATCCATGCGAACGACCAGTGGTGTTCGACGATTATTTCATGGATCTGAAAACTGACACTTTTTCAGCCGAACACCGCTGAAGCCGTCGACCTCCCCTTCTCAATCGACAAAAGTATACGAATGCCAGCCGTTCGGGAGATTCAACCACACGAATGGACGTAACCCAGATAGCCGCACCATGGAGTCAATCGCATACCGAAGAACTGAAATAGACTTTGACTCCATGGCGATTGAACTGTGCGAATGGGATCTGAGCGCTATTCGCCAATAATATGCACTCAGATCCAGGCTATCTGGGGATATGTAATACGAATGCAATATGTTCGGCAGTTATGAAGTTATAGATTTTCATGTGTTTTTGTGACTTGTATCTAAAATGGCGATTGCCTCTGCTCGGGGAGATAATTGAATTACTTCCCAATTATCCCCCGAGCAGAGGGGAGGGAACTGTACTGCATGCTGGGAATATTGTGGGGATGTATGTCCAAAATGTCCCCATGTCTTTCTGTAATTCCAGTCTCCCATTTGGTCCCCTTGGGGAGTGTCCACCAGGTGGGAGACCTGCATAAATACCGGGCAGGTAGCCCACAGTAAATCAGTTCGTGTTTTACCCTCAAAGCGGAGCTTGGTCTCGTTATTGGGGGGATTTGGTTACCAGCGACTAGAGACTGCTTATTTGGATTATTGGGAGATATTGATGTTCGGTTACTATTTGCCGTTCGTGGATTTGAAGCGCGAGAAGGGAATCAGCCGTACAGGTACCATTCGGGAGTTTGGAGTGTTCCCTGGCTGGCGGTTCGCATGGTTTTTATTATACCCGCTACCAGACCACATTATTGCGAACAGGGAATACTCGCTAAACGGCGGTTTGTACATTTCATTACTGGAGGTACCGTAACAGGATCTATGAATGGACCAAAACCACACAAGATCAGCAATGGGTAAACCTTGAGAATACCTTGTCAGGGTCACCCCTACACGGTATCCCTTGGTCCCAACACGATCATACAAAACCTCAAATGAGACAATACAAAAGCCACCCAACAATCGACACAACTCTAAAAGTTTGGCACAAAATCCGACAAAAAATGGACCTATCACCATTCCCATCCCCGCTGTACCCACTTACACAAAAACCCCACTTTCAAAAAGGAGACTCAGGAAAATCGTTTGATCTCTACCATGAAGGCACCTCACTACAACTACGAGATGTAGTCCACGAAGGTGGAATTAAAACCCTGCCTCAAATCATACCAACTCTTACTACCCACACGGTAGTACAACGAATGCACCACCACCAATTGACACACTTTATCAAAACCCATAATTTATTGCCTAAAGGAGACAGGCCCCTAACTAAGTTTGAGCAATTGTGCTCTTCACATCCGTCCACTAAAAAAGTCCTATCTACCATGTACACACTGACTAGGGAATCACACAAACCAAACCTCCCGGGTTTTACGACTAAATGAACTCAAAGTAAACTTCTCTCGCCAACAATGGTAGATCATTCTTAAAACGACACATAGCTCCACCACCTCGTTAACAGCACAAGAGAGTAATTTTAAACGTATAACCCGATGGCACTTTACACCAGCGAAAATCCACACAATACACAACACGACCACAGACCGCTGCTAGAGGTGTAACCAAACGGGAGCACACCATGCACACATATGGTGGCAATGCCCGCAGATAGCCAAATTTTGGAGCAGAATCCACACTATCATTCAAAATATCTTCCAGACCACATTCTCTTTAGCTCCACATCAGTACATTTTCCTCCTACCCCACCAGGGCTTCTCGAAAATAGACGCAGCCCTAGCTATGGTGGCCTCTCAATTAATACCCAAAAACTGGAAACAGCCAAAACCTCCCTCAATTAGGGAATGGATCCAGAGAGTAGAAGACACAAAACAAATGGAAGTTATAACACAAGCCAAGGTAGGGAACCACTTGAAATTCACTAAGATTTGGGCACCTTGGAACACCTTTGTTACACTCCAAACACACTCGACGACAAGTAGTAATCCACACAATATCAGTGTTGGAACTGTGCGGCGGGACGGGGGAGTGGGATGGCCCCGGACGCTCGGGCGTGCAGTAGGAATCAAAGACCAACACCATCAACACTAGACGATTTTCCCATAGAGACAGAAACCACAACCTGAAACGACGTTAGCCGTCACAACACCCACATAGGTAACACATACTAGCCATATGTCGAGAAGGAAGTGAAATAATGTAGCAAAAACATGTTTAAGCCAGAGCGAAAGGCGTTTTACTGAACCGTGTAATGTCCACAGTCTGCTGTTCAATTATATACAACCTGTACTCTTCTGTACCAAAACGTATTACATGTCAATGTTATTGTGAAGCCAACCTACACTATGTAATATAAAGTTAAGAAACAGCTTATTGTACCACTTTATCAGCTCCGAGACCGTATAATTCATGTCTTTCTGTAACTCCACGACATTATACTCGCATTACAAAATATTGTAATATTACTTGAAAAACAATAAAAACTTAATAAAAAAAATAAAACAAATTTGGGATACGAACAGATCTTAGCTGAATGCAGTATCATTCAAGGCCCTGGGGAGATAGCGCAGCTAAGCGGACAAGGGCACATGTAGGAGTGTGGGGATAGATACAGGGGAGGGACTTGGGAAGTGTGCACGGGAGGGGTTAGGCTTAATGTAAGTTAGTGTGGGGGAGGTCTTACCTCAGTGCCACTTGGGATTCGGGCCAGCAAACAGCTTCCTGTCCTCCAGCTCCTGTTTGCCTGGGCCTGCAGATTGACACGGCTTGAGGTGATGGATGTCGAGGCGATCCTGTCGTCCCTCAGGGCTGCTGCTGCACTGGATGGTGGCCGGCAACTGAGGGAGCAATTCCAGAGCATTAGTGGAGGTATGGCTGCCAGTGTGGGCACCCCCCGTGGCCTACCCTCCCCTGGGGCACCCCCTGCGGTCTCCCCTGGTGCCTCCCATGCGGCCCCTGCCCCTGGGGGCCGCACCAGCACTGGCAGGCATTCCCGTCTGCCTGCCAGGCTGTCACCGGACACCACTCCTTGGGCCCGGTTGAGGAACAGGAGCCCGGGCCCGAGGCACCGCCAGAACCGCGTGTCTGGGGCTCCAGACACAAGGCCAGCTCATGGAGGCCGTATTCTGCGGCCTATTGTGGCCGCGCGGGTGGCACGGCCTTCAGCCACGAGGCCTGCCACCCCTGCGCGGCCTGCAACCTCCTGTGCCGCCCGGCCAGCTACTGCCAGGCCGGGGATGCGGACTGCAACGGCCGCGCGGCCTACACATGCGGCTGCCGCGCGGCCTACCTGTCCTCCCCCATCCTCACCATCCCCCCCGGGCGGCGGATCAAGTCATCCGGGCGGCCGCCCGGCAGCGGTCCAGATCCCCCCGCGGCCGGCGGGGGGGTAGGGCGGTGAGTGGGCCCTCGCGGGCCGCGCGGGGTACTGTGGTACTGCCGTTGGGGGTTGGGGGGGTCCCCTTGCCCATTGGGAGGCTCCTCTGACAGTGAGAAGGCTCCCAGGGCTCAGTCTCCCCTGTCCCCCCTCCTTCTCCTGCTGCCTCTATTTCTTCTTCCAGGGGGCCCAGCTTACCCTGGCTGGGCCCCCTGGTCCCCCTCCGCTCTTTCTGTGTCCCCTGTCCCCCTCCCCCTGTCTGGTGGGTCTGCCCCTTCCATTTCTTCCTCCCCCCTCTGTTCTTCCTCCCCCCCATCTTCTTTCTTCCCCCCCCTGGCCTCCCTCCTCCTCTCTATTGTCCTCCCTCCCCTGCCTTTTCTGGGCCCCCTCCCCCCCTGCAGGTCACTTACCTCGGCCATCTCCTCAGGGGCATGGGCTCACGTCTGCTCTGCTGCTTTCTTCACAGGATACTGCTGCAGTTCATGGATCCGTCCAGCAGGTGGCGCCTGGAACACAGCTGATGTCTTCTGTGGCTGCTGAAAATGCTGATTCTTTGCCTTCTGTGAGCGCAGCACCGGGCTTGGATCGCCAGTCTGCGACCGGTAAGTACTTTGTCCCCTCCGCTTCTGGCGCTGCGAGTCCCGGGTTGGGAGGGTTCCTCTCGGGTCTTAGGGGTTTTTTGGACCAGTGGGAGCAGGGGATGGCGGTTAGTGGGGGTGCTTCGGTGGACAGTCAACTCCGGTCGGCTTGGTCCCCGGCCCTGCTCCCTCCTAATGCTCAGGCTTCTCCCCCTCCTGGTCCTCTTCTCGGGATGGGTGGCAGTACGGTGACTCTGGTTTCCTCGGCACCCGCGGTGGCCAGTGTTGGGTCCACCTCGGGTCATGCTTGTCTCAAAGGGGGGGGTCGCGGACGTAGCGCGGGGTGCTGCTTACATGTGCTGGTCTGGCCCTCTGGGCTTGCACTTGAAGCAGGAGACAAAAGACAAAATTTGGAAAGGGGAATTTGTGGAGATATTTTCTCTCCTGCCGCTGGAGGAAGCTCCTCCCGTGGCGGACAAGGACAGTAAGGAGTCGGAGAAGGATAGGGAGAAGTAGGGTTTCCGCAAAATTCCCAAGACCTTTGGGAATTGGATTTGGGCATTCTCTATTTTAGTCAGCGTGGTTGGGGAAAGGTTTCCCCACAAGTGCTCCGCGCTGTTCTGTTACCAGGACACGATCTGGAATGCTTGTCACACCTATGGGGGGCTGGGTTGGTGGAGATACGACGAGCAGTTTCGACAGCTGCTGGCAGTGCGTCCCTCGCTGTCATGGGATCAGATGGATATCGGCCTCTGGCTTTCCATCATGACTCGCCCAGCCCCTCAACAAGGCGCCTTCTCGTCCTTTCTTGGGGGGGCCGGTGGGGGCGCACCTTCCTCCTCATCGGCCTCAGGTCCAAGGTCTGGCTGTTGTTGGAGGTTTAACGACAGTCACTGTAAATGGGGGTCTTCCTTCCGGTTTAAGCACGAGTGCTCCGGCTGCGGCGGAGCCCATTCCGCCTCTCGCTGTTTTAAGTGGGGAAAAATGGGTGAGAAAGGGGACATGGGGACTAAGGGCGACGACTCCGGTCCTCGTAAATGCGATGCGCCCGTGGCTCGACCTTTATAGGAATCGGGCCACGGCGCGGATCTTGGTGGAGGGGTTCGAGCAAGGGTTTTGGATCCCGTTCTCCGAGCGTCCTCCGCTGCTCTCAGTACGCAACCTCGAATCGGTGCAGGCTTTCCCTCAGGTGGTACGGGAAAAATTGGATAAGGAGGTCTTGTTGGGGCGCATGGCCGGCCCTTTCTCCTCCCCACCAATGGCTAATTTGCGGGTCTCTCCTTTGGGCATGGTGCCTAAGAAGGATCCCGGGAAGTATCGTTTGATTCACCATTTGTCATACCCTCGAGGGGGTTCGGTGAATGACGACATTTCCGCTGAGCTTTGTAGGGTCTCCTATGCTTCCTTCGATGCAGCGGTTAGCATAGTTAGGGCGGCGGGCCCGGGGGCGTTGCTGGCTAAGGCGGATGTGGAATCCGCTTTCCGATTGCTCCCGGTACATCCGGAGTGCCATCATCTTTTGGGGTGCACCTTTGAGGGTCAGTTTTTCGTGGACATGTGCCTCCCTATGGGCTGCTCGCTGTCCTGTTTCTATTTCGAGTGCTTTAGCACTTTTCTGGAATGGGTGGTGCGGAGGGAAGCCGGGGTCGCCTCCCTCTTGCACTATCTCGATGATTTCCTGTGTGTGGGTCCGGCAGGCTTACACGTCTGTGCGTTCCTGCTGCGGGTACTCGGGGAAGTGTTTCAGCTCTTCGGCGTCCCGTTGGCTCACGACAAGACGGTGGGCCCGGTCACGTGTCTGAGCTTTCTGGGCATCGAAATTGATTTGATGGCTGGGGAATGTCGGCTGCCGCAGGATAAGGTGGTGGACCCGCGCCTGGCGGTGTCCCGGGCCCTGGGGCGGCGTAAGATACAGCTGCGCTGCCTGCAGTCTCTGCTGGGGAAGTTCAATTTTGCCTGTCGAATCCTGCCCATGGGGCGCATCTTTAATCGGCGCCTGGCGGCGATAACGTCAGGCATTTAACCCGCAGCATTTTATTCGGCTTACCCGGCCCTTGCGGGCTGACTTAGCCGTTTGGGATTCCTTTTTGGCCTCCTATAATGACAGGTCCTACTGGCAGGCCCCGGAGGTTTCTAACGCAGACCTCCATTTGTTCACCGACGCGGCGGGCTCGGTTGGCTTTGGGGCCATTCTGGGCACAAAATGGTGCGCTGGCTCTTGGCCGGAGGCCTGGCGGGAATCGGGGCTCATTCGAAACTTGGCGTTTCTAGAGCTCTTTCCTATTGTGGTGGCTCTGGAAGTGTGGGGTCCCATGCTGGTGGACAGACAGGTGGTCTTCCATGGTGCAGGCGATCAACCAGCTGTCTGCTTCCTCTACCCCCGTGGTTCGCCTGCTGCGGCACTTAGTTCTGCGCTGTCTAGAGCTGAATGTATATTGTAGGGCGGTGCATATCCCGGGTGTTCGTAATGTGATGGCCGATGCTCTCTCTCGTTCACAGTGGGACGTGTTTTGGGCAGTGGCTCCGCAGGCAGACTTGGTGGGTGTCCCGTGTCCGACGGAGATGTGGTCCTTGGGTCTGATCGACTAATGGAGCTGGTCCGTGGGTCGGTGGCGGCGGCCACGTGGGACCGCTATAACAAGGTCTGGAGGGAATGGGACGGGTGGGAGAGGTCCCAGGGGGGTTTCAGGGACTCCTCCGCTCGCCTGCAAGGTTTGGTTCTTCTATTTAGGGGTTGGGAGGCTGCGGGGTTGTCTCCCTCGGCCGTTTCGGTGCGCCTAGCGGTACTCAGCTTCCTGTTTAAGTGGTGGGGTTGGGACGACGCTACTAAAGCATTCCTCATACGGCAGGCGCTAAAGAGTTTGAGGAGGGGGCGGGTGTCTACGCGAGACTCGAGGCATCCTGTCTCGGGCGCGCTCCTAACTGCCTTTTGTGAGGCGTTGCACAGGGTGTGCCATTCGGATTTTGAGGTTCGGCTCTTTCGCTTAGCCTTCTCCTTGGCATTCTTTGGGGCTATGCGAATTGGGGAGCTAGTGTGCCCCAGCCGGCAGCAAGTGGGGGGGTACTGTTCGGGGACGTTTCATGTACGGCTGACCGGATCTCGTTCAGGATTCACCGCTCTAAGACAGATGTCTTGGGGAGGGGCAAGTGGGTCCAGTTGGGGTCCGTGCCGGGTTCCGGCATCTGTCCTGTTTGGTCATTTGGGGAATATTGTACTCTGCGCCCTTCCCCCGCGTTGCCACTCCTGGTACACGGGGATGGTAGTTACCTTTCCCATTTCCAGTTTATTAGAGTTTTTCGTTTGGGGCTGGAGGCGGTGGGATTGGACAGCAGGGAGTTTGGGGGCCATTCGTTCCGTATTGGGGCGGCTACTGAGGCCTCGAGGCTTGGCATGCCGGCGCAAGTCGTTCAAAGGATTGGTAGGTGGGACTCGAGACGTTATGTGTCCTATGTTTGTCCGACCGGTTTATTGACTTGATTTCTCTCCACAGTTTCGTTTCCCCCCAGGATCTGGATCATCGGACATTCCTATGTTTACTGGGCTGGGCAGCGTGCGGCAGTGCGCCCTAGAGGTGAAAGGTTGGGTTTCACGCCTTCTGAAGCAGAGGTACGATGGCTCGGGGCACGGGGTATGAGGTGGTCCCGGCTCCTACCCGAGTTAGCGCAGTTGTCCCATATCCTGGGGGTGCCGAGTGTCCTGGTGATCCACCTGGGGGGGGAATGATCTGGGCGTGGTGCCCATTTGGGACTTGATTTCGGCGGTGAAGCGGGACCTAGCCCGCATTCTGAATTTGTTCCCCGGGGTGCGCTTGGTGTGGTCTGAGGTCATTGCCCGTAATAACTGGCGTGGCGCCAGGAGCCAGAGTGCGATGGATCGTTGCAGATGCAAGCTAAACAGGCGGATTTCCCAGTTCATTTTGGGGGTTCGGGGGATACCGGTCCGCCACAGGGTTTTTGAGCAGGAGGCGGCTAATTTTTTTCGGGGTGACGGGGTACACCTAACGGAGGTCGGGCTCGACCTTTTCAATCTCGCCCTTCAAGAAGCTGTGGAACAGGCCATGGGAGGTTTTGGTGGGGTTCCCCGCTGATTTAGGGGTAAAGCAGCGGGTCTGGTGGTGGGGGTATGTCCTTGCCAATCAAGTTTGAAGGTTTATGTCTAGGGATGGACTAAGTTTTTATGTTTTACAGGTCTCAACCTCCCCTGCTTAAAAGGTTAAACATTAGGTTGTCTGAGGTATCGTGCCCATCGAGCGTGGATAAGGTCAGCTGATGACGGGCATTGGAAGGATTTTTTATCACGAGGGGGGAGGTGAGAGGAAGTGGTGATTAGGCACCACTGGATGTTTATTGGCAAGGACGGTTGGGTTTATGCATAGCACGTTTTGTTATTATATGTATATATGCTAATTTATGATTATTTATTTCTAACAGAAAGAGTTAATAAATTAAGTTATGGATGTGTTATGCAGTAATTTATTTATGTTATAATAAATGCTGTGGCCTGTTCATCCATACTAAGTTGTCTGTCGTTATTGGGGTTTTTTATTGGGGTTATCTATGTTATGTGGTATCGTAATTCCCCACTACGTACATACATGTTAAGTGAATGATTTAAACGAACATTTTCTCAGTCTTAGGAAGCAATTAGAAAGGGTCTGTTCAGAAGGGGGGGTTGTGTACCAGGTTACACTTTGGAGGTACAGGCAATAACAGGGGCTCTGTTACACGGCTCTCCTTTTGTGGAACCCCCCCGGCAGACCCGGCTTGATCCTTTTCGGGTTAGCTTGGAGATGTCCGAGCCGCTGCTATGGCATAAGTTGTCTGCCTGGACAATCCGTCTGCGTTGCCGTTGTGCTTGCCAGGGCGGTACTGGATGTAAAAATTGTAAGGTTGAAGAGCCAAGCTCCATCTTAGTAGCCGGCCATTGTCTCCTGCCACTCGGTTCAGCTAGACAAATAATGGGTTAGTTTCTTTAAAGCCCAAACCAGGGTCAGGCATTCCTTTTCCACTGCCGTGTAGCTCACCTTCCTGGGTAACAAATTTCGGCTAATGTACACGACAGGGTGCTCCCCTCCATTCTCTCTGACCTGGCTCAGAACTGCCCCCAGTCCATACATGGAAGCATCTGTATGGACAACAAAGCATTTGTTAGGGACTGGGTCAGCTAACACAGGAGGATTGATCAAAGCATTCTTTAAGGCTTGAAAGTCTGCTTCACAGGAGGGAGACCACAGGACTATTTGGGATAGATTAGATTTTTAGTTAAATCTGTCAGGGGTTTAGCACCAGTGCTATAGTCTGGCACAAACTTTCTATAATATCCGGCAGTCCCTAAGAAGGCCAGTACTTGGGTCTTGGTGTGGGGTGTGTGCCAATTAGCTATGGCCTCAATCGTCCGGTTCGGGACGCTGCTTTCCTCACCCTACACCAAGTACTGAACTTCGGCCATGTCCAGGTGACATTTTTCAGGTTTCAGGGTCAGGCCTGCAGCCCGAATCTGATCCAATAGGGCCTCTACATGCTTTAGATGCTCCCCCCATGACTCACTATAGATCGATATGTCATCCAGGTACGCCAAACATTGGAATGTGACTGTGGCATTCATCATCCCGAATGGCATAACTTTCAATTGGTATAGGCCAAACGGGGTGACGAATGCCGACTTGGGGATACCGGACATTGGATAAGCATTTATCACTGTTCAGTCATTAAGGCGTCTATAGTCTATGCAGAACCGTGTGGTTCCATCCTTTTTGGGGACAAAAACTACGGGAGAGGCCCAGGGACTGTCGGATGGCTCTATAACTCCTAGCTTAAGCCTCTCCTGAATTTCCTTCCTAATCCCCTCTATAACTCCCTCAGGGATTCGGTAGGGGGGGTTGTATGAGGGGCGCTTGTCCAGGGGTTTCTACTTGGTGGGTCTCTAGTGTAGTGTACCCTGGTTCTTGGGAGAAGGTTAACACCTTCTCTGCAAGCAGCTGCCTGAGTTGGCCCTTTTCTGTGGGGTTTAGCCGGACAGTACCAAGCAGGCTGACTGGCGCTGGGTGGGCTAGGAGATCTGGGATAGGTAGGCTGTCAGGGTTATCTGTAGCAGGGATACAGATACCGCTATGCTCTCTGGCCTCTCCTGATATTCCTTCAGGAGGTTGACATGAAAGGATTTTTGAATCTCACTGCTGGTAATCACAAAGGTGGTGTTGCAGATTTGCACTACCACTTTATAAGGGCCCTGCCAGAAGGCCTGGAACTTATTCCCCTTTACTGTCCCACCTGGAACGACCTTTGGTGAGCACCCCGATCATACCACAATTCTCCCCTCCCCAGCTAACCCCTAACTTGGCACCAGGATTAACAGCAGAGATGTTAACCCCCACTGACCCCCAAATTCCCCTTGCTACTGGGCGGGACTATGTCCCAGTCCCCTCAGCAGAAGAGCTGGCAGCTTGACTTTGTCCCTTGTCCAGAGCCAAACGTCCTGCAGGCTATCCCAGCGGAAGAGCTGGCATCAGGGCAGAGCGCCGCTGGCCTCTTCCCTACCGACCCTCTTGTTACAGGACTGGCCTGCACATTCCTTACCCCAGCAGAAGCGCTGGCATCAAGGCAGAGCGCTGCTGGCCTCTGACCCCAAGTACTCCCAGTGGTTTGCCAGGTGCACCAGGAAGGAAGTGGGTGCTGCAGTTTCACCCTACAACCTGGGACCAACAGGCCAGTACTGTTTATTGTGGGGGGGGGGGCTACCATGCTACTTGTTATTTGTGGGTGGGTTGCGAGGCTAACTTAGACACTGTTACTCCCAGGCCAGCTGGAAGCTGGACCGCTTGGATGGTCTGGATCCCAGCTTGGAGAGAGGGAGAAGCCGCTTCAGCTAGACGACCAAAAGGATCCTGTAAGTGTAGAACAATCCCACTAGCTATTGTACAGCTAGGATACTTTTTCCCCCACAAAACGAGTCGAGGCTGCGATTTCAGGGTCAAACAGGAACTGGCTTTAATGGCACACAGGGATCGATATTTATGCAAAATCTCAGGTCCAGGGACAGCCCCCTCTGGACCTGATGGGATACATGGATAACACAAGGGATCAACCAATGAGAATGCAATGCATAGTTTGAATTTGATACTGCCCAGCTTGGAGATAATAAATCCAACAGGTTAAAAATATATAACTTTAACATTTTCAGATATACTTCGGAACTTCCACGATTCATTCTGTAGCCCCGGTCTGGGTGCACTAGTTCACCGAAGAGCGCCCCAAACCCATGAACCATATGCTTGGTTTCTTCGTTACAAAGTCTGTTCGCATAGTTGGTCGCGAGCTTGAGATGGCGGCTATGTTTTTGAGTGAGACAATAGGCAGCGGGACCTCGGCATCAAACTCGTGGAACTAGTAACGGCCAGAGTTGTGCACGAATCCCCGCTTTCTGGCTGGAGTTTGCCGCTGTTTGGGAGACAAACGTAGACCGCCGTGAAGGGGGTACTTAACCTGCGGTTAAGCGCAACACTCAACATTCTAATTGAGGCCACACGCCAGGTTGTAGGTGGTCCCCGTTCGTGACCCTTTCGGTAGTTTAACTATCGGGAGATAAAGCACGAACGGGCATACCCGGGGGCCTTCAATTAGTCTGCGGTTAACAGCAGACCACAACTCTCTGTGTGATCAATTGGTAACACACTCCCCCCACCGGGTGGCCGGTCGTTCAGTAGTTTGAGAGGTGACCGGGGTTAAGTGGCGGCACACGACAGGGACCGGGTGGTCCGTAGTTCATTTAACGAATTGGTGTGGGTAATCCATTTGTGAGTTGGGTATGGGATTCAAGTACCGAAGCAATATCAACACAAAGAACCAATATAATCCTTGTCTGTAACAGTTTTGTAACAGACACTGATCGACAAAAGGTCAGGTGCCGTGTTAGTCTCCCTCCAAAAGGGGAGATATGTTACAAACTGCCATTTGTAACTGACCCTTTAAATTAAAAATTGCCCTGCTTCCCTAGGTTGTGGAGAAGCCTATTTGCCAGCCTCCTTCCTCATGACCATGGCCCCTGGGAGATTGTGCCCCATAAAACCAGCAATTGGGCTTATGGATTTTATTGGGTGTGTATGGCCCTTTAAAACCATCTGGGGACATATTGTGACTTTGGTGAACAGTACCCCTTATAGACTATGTTCCCAGACCTGTAAAATAACTTGTTCATGCATTTTTCTTACTTGGTTCAGTAAATGGGGCTGACTGAACCAAGTACCTCACAGGCGGACCACCCAAAAGTGGAAGTGTGCAGGCAATTTATTGCCCAGGCTGGGAGCCTACTGTAGGTAAATTGCCGACCGCTGGGTGGCCGCAGTTCGTGCAAACCAACACGTGGCGGCGGCCATCTTTGTTCATTCAAACGAGGTCAGCGGTATGTGTAACCAAATCCATGGAACTGAAATCAGCTACACATTTTCACGAACACTGCTGACCCTTACCTTCTCCTACACTCCGTTTTCAGCTACAGAGACTAAGTCCCGTTCTGCAGTTTGAACTCACTGCTATACTAAGCCAAATGCATGAACAGCCTCGTTCGTGCATTCAAATGGGACTTTTTTCTGTCTGAAATAGACCGACCGCACAGCCCAAATCTATGGAACAGTTTTGGGCATGAAAATGTGCTTGCGGTCATTCACAAAGGACTTCCGTCTAACTTTTGATCTACTGAACGGATTTATGATTTTTGAGTATGTTTATATTTAAAGGATGCTGATTAATAATATGTGGTTATTATGAAGATTGGCTGTATGGTTTTAAAGTTATATTACATGTATAAAAACTGTATTTTTCCTGCCTATGATAATTATTTTAACCATTGTGTACCATAATTATATCACAGGCAAAGGGGAGGATTTTGTGTGTAATTGCTGGGAGTGTTTTCTGTAATGTACGTGTGTTATTGGCTGTTCTGTAAAACCCTGTGGGCAGTCCTGTACATGTAACACCTCCATAAAAAAGCCATTTGGTGCCAATTAAACAGAATGGCTTCTCCCTCTAACTTGCAGCCTCGACTCATGTTTGTAGGGAATAGCTATATTCACTACAGGGATTGCCATGCTCTGCATGCTCCCTTTGCTACTGAGCTCTTGTAGGAGCTCTTGTTCCTGATCCTGCTTTGCTCTGCAGAAGTAAAAGGTTCACCTACTGGAACCTGGAGCCTGGTCATAGGTCTAGAGCTGATAGCAGTCGGCCAGTCCAGCAGCGGCGGTTCGTGGAGTTTGCAGTGCTTGTGGTGTCTATGGTGCAGATGGTCCTTTGGTGAGGACCCCCCCCCCCCGGCCGAGGATGCTATCCCCAAGTCGGCATTTGTCACCCCGTTTGGCCTGTATCAATTTAGAGTCATGCCATTCGGGATGAAAAATGCCCTGGCTACCTTCCAGCGTATGGTGGATAGACTCCTCGATGGCTTCCAGGAATTTGCTTGTGCCTACCTGGATGACATTGCGGTCTATAGTGAGTCTTGGGAGGAACATCTGGTTCATGTAGGGGTGGTTCTGGACAAGATTCGGGCCGCTGGCCTGACCTTGAAACCAGACAAGTGCCATCTAGGCATGGCGGAAGTACAGTACCTGGGTCACAGAGTGGGGTGTGGGAGCCAGAGACCGGAGCCAGCCAAGGTAGAGGCAGTGGCTAACTGGCCCACACCTTTCACTATGACCCAGGTCCTAGCCTTCTTGGGGACGGCAGGATACTACCGATGTTTTGTTCCTGACTACATGACCGGTGTATAGTCGCCATATGGGCAGTCGGACTCCAGGACAACCCTCCCACATACCTAACCCAATAACTCACTGACACGAAAGTACATGGGAAAATTTGTCCACAGCTTTATTTAAAACAATCTTGAATAATAACAATTTATTAATTTCCATATTAATAACCATAGCAATAATAATTTAACAATAAACATGGGTCATTGCCCCCATACTCCGCCCTCGCATCCATGGCAGGGGTATACCCGGATACCCCTGCCCCACCAGATTCTGAGCCACCGACAGGACTCGGAACCTACCAACCACCAATGACCACAGTTTTACGTCTCCATGACGTTCATCCTAGGGAGCCTATTTCTTCTCCTTCAGCTCCCTATCCCGCCGCTGTGAAAAAACGGGATAACCCAAATCCGTTATCAAATCCAGGGGGGGTAGGCGGGACAAACTCGGCAAGGTAGTAATTAAAAGTTAAAGATTTCAAATGGCTGCCTATTTAAATAGCCAAGCCTACTTACCCATAACTCCATACTTCCTTCCCTCCTCCTATGCCCGCCTCCTAACCCCTGTCAAGGCCTTTTTCCGCTTAGCTGCGCTTTGGCTACATGGGACTACAGTACTATTGCCAAGCCCATGACTGACCCGACTAAGAAAAATTTACCTAAGCAGGTCCTGTGGTCTCCAGCTTGTGAATAGGATAGAGAGGAGGGTTTTGCTCATACAAAGGGGAGTGTTTATGTCTAAGCCACTGTGATTGGCTAATGTACTATTCATGTCCCTAGGGGAGTGTCCACCAGGTGGAAGACCTGCATAAATCAGAATCCTGTTTTACCCTCAATCCATAGACAGACGGTTTTGTCACAGCCTCTATCCTCGGAGATAATTGAGTTACTTCCCAATTATCTCCAGGATAGAGAAGAGGGTCCTATACAGCTAAAGGGGAGTGTTTATGTCGTTAACCCTGTGATTGGCTACTGTACTATTGTTGTCACAGTTTTCCACCAGGTCCCTTAGGGGAGTGTCCACCTGGTGGGAGACCTGCATAAATGCTGGCAGGTAGCCCACATTAAATCAGATTCATGCTTGACCCTCAATACGGAGCCTCATCTCGTACTTGGGGTGAATTTATTTGTATGTTTTTTCCTGTTCAGCTGTTTGGAGTGTGGATGATTCGTATGGTTCTTGTTCGCCTGATTGGAGTGTTCAGTAGCTGCCGTAAAGGGAAGATCCTAAACGACTTTAACCCCTTTTATACCTGGGGTGCCGTTACAACTGGTGGCAAGTGGCGGGATGGTTCCCACAGCCCTGAAGGACAGCTACAAAGACACAAGCCAATGGAAACATATTATGAGCAATTAAAATGCTCTACCCTCAAGGACTTACTATAGAACCGGGGCTGACCAGCTAGTAACCGAAAGAAGAGGGACAACATCACAGAACTGCTGGAAACAGATAGAGCCGAAAGACCCAGCATAACAGACAGGACACCCAACGAGGCAAGCTTTGACTGGGCGATCAACATAAGGCTGGCACATTTTGGTCCCAACCCTACAACGGACATTATAGAACATGTTATAGCAGCTGTGGAAGCAAACCGACTACACCTTCAGCAAAGAGGTGCTACAGCAGCGGAAATAACAATGGTAACCGAAAAGAAAAAAGGTACATTTCGCTGCTTTTAAAAACTTCATTGAAGCCGATGGGGAGATTGATGGGTACCTGGCTGATTTTGAAAAGCAATGTGCCCTACACCGGGTACCCACGGATGAATGGGTCACCATTTTGTCTGGAAAGTTGTCCAGTCAGGCCAGTGAAGCTTTCCGGGCTATCCCAGATGAGGACGTTACGGACTATGGGTTAGTGAAAGAAGCCCTGCTAGCCAGGTATGCCGTCACACCGGAGGCATACCATAGGAGATTTTGGGATGCCAACAAATAAGGGGGAGATTCCTACACTGAAAGGGCATGCGGTTACCCCGTTTAGCAGAGGGGTTTCCACTGCTGGAGGGTGTCCTTTTCCCGAACAGTGAGGAGTATTCTCAGCATCCAGTAGTAATCCAAGTGAAGAAGCTCTTACAAGAGCTAGTGTGATAGCTGTATAGCGGTTACCCTCAAAAAGAGACAAGACTCTGGATTGAGGGTGAAGAAGAACTGAAGGTTTAATGGTAGTGATGTACCGAACGGTTCGACGGCGAACGGTTCCAGGCGAACATAGCATGTTCGCGTTCGCCACGGCGGGCGAACATATGCGCGGTTCGACCCGCCCCCTATTCGTCATCATTGAGTAAACTTTGACCCTGTACCTCACAGTCAGCAGACACATTCCAGCCAATTAGCAGCACAGCCTCCCTAGCAGACCCTCCCACCTACTGGACAGCATCCATTTTAGATTAATTCTCAAGCTGCATGCTTAGTAAGAGGAGGGAAAGTGTAGCTGCTGTTCATAAGATAGGGAAAAGCATAGCTAGGTTAGGGATAAGGGTATGCTTTTTTTGGATTTTTTTTTTCTATGTAATGTAAATGCACTTAGTTGTCTGCCACTGCTGCCAGCTTCTGTGTCAGGCTCACAGTGCCCATTTCCCCAGTCAGTGCCACCAATTACATCTGGTGTCACAATAGCTTGGATTTAAAAACAAAAAACTTTTTTCACTGTTATAGATTGAATAGCAGTCAGTTGTCTGCCACTGCTGCCAGCTTCTGTGTCAGGCTCACAGTGCATACTGTGCCCATTTCCCCAGTCAGTGCCACCAATTACATCTGGTGTCACAATAGCTTGGATTTAAAAACAAAAAACTTTTTTCACTGTTATAGATTGAATAGCAGTCAGTTGTCTGCCACTGCTGCCAGCTTCTGTGTCAGGCTCACAGTGCATACTGTGCCCATTTCCCCAGTCAGTGCCACCAATTACATCTGGTGTCACAATAGCTTGGATTTAAAAACAAAAAACTTTTTTTACTGGTATAGATTGAATAGCAGTCAGTGTCCTTAAAGCGGGTGTGTTACGCTAACAGTGGATACGCTGACAAGTGCCACTAATTAGATCTGGTGTCACAATAGCTTGGATTTAAAAACAAAAAACTTTTTTTACTGTTATAGATTGGATAGCAGTCAGTGTCCTTAAAGCGGGTGTGTTACGCTAACAGTGGATACGCTGACAAGTGCCACTAATTAGATCCTGTGTCACAATAGCTTGGATTTAAAAACAAAAAACTTTTTTCACTGTTATAGATTGAATAGCAGTCAGTATCCTTAAAGCGGGTGTGTTACGCTAACAGTGGATCCGGTGACCAGTGCCACCACTTAGATCTGGTGTCACAATAGCTTGGATTTAAAACAAAAAAACTTTTTTCACTGTTATAGATTGAATAGCAGTCAGTGTCCTTAAAGCGGGTGTGTTACGCTAACAGTGGATACGCTGACAAGTGCCACTAATTAGATACAGTGTCACAATAGCTTGGATTTAAAAACAAAAAACTTTTTTTACTGTTATAGATTGAATAGCAGTCAGTGTCCTTAAAGCGGGTGTGTTGCGCTAACAGTGGATACGCTGACAAGTGCCACTAATTAGATCTGGTGTCACAATAGTTTGGATTTAAAAAAAAAATAATCTTTTTTCACTGTTATAGATTGAATAGCGGTCAGTGTCCTTAAAGCGGGTGTGTTACGCTAACAGTGGATACGCTGACAAGTGCCACTAATTAGATCCTGTGTCACAATAGTTTGGATTTAAAAAAAAAATAATCTTTTTTCACTGTTATAGATTGAATAGCAGTCAGTGTCCTTAAAGCGGGTGTGTTACGCTAACAGTGGATACGCTGACCAGTACCACTAATTAGATCTGGTGTCACAATAGCTTGGATTTAAAAAAAACAACTCTTTTTTCACTGTTATAGATTGAATAGCAGTCAGTGTCCTTAAAGCGGGTGTGTTACGCTAACAGTGGATACGGTGACCAGTGCCACCAATTAGATCTGGTGACACAAAGCTTGGATTTAAAAAAACAAAACACTTTTTTCACTGTTATAGATTGAATAGCAGTCAGTGTCCTTAAAGCGGGTGTGTTAAGCTAACAGTGGATACGCTGACAAGTGCCACTAATTAGATCTGGTGTCACAATGGCTTGGATTTAAAAACAAAAAACTTTTTTTACTGTTATAGATTGAATAGCAGTCAGTGTCCTTAAAGCGGGTGTGTTACGCTAACAGTGGATACGCTGACAAGTGCCACCAATTAGATCTGGTGACACAAAGCTTGAATTTAAAAAAACAAAACACTTTTTTCACTGTTATAGATTGAATAGCAGTCAGTGTCCTTAAAGCGGGTGTGTTACGCTAACAGTGGATACGCTGACAAGTGCCACTAATTAGATCTGGTGTCACAATAGTTTGGATTTACAAAAATAATAATCTTTTTTCACTGTTATAGATTGAATAGCAGTCAGTGTCCTTAAAGCGGGTGTGTTACGCTAACAGTGGATACGCTGACAAGTGCCACTAATTAGATCTAGTGTCACAATAGTTTGGATTTAAAAACAAAAAACTTTTTTTACTGTTATAGATTGAATAGCAGTCAGTATCCTTAAAGCGGGTGTGTTACGCTAACAGTGGATACGCTGACAAGTGCCACTAAGTAGATCTAGTGTCACAATAGCTTGGATTTAAAAACAAAAAACTTTTTTTACTGTTATAGATTGAATAGCAGTCAGTGTCCTTAAAGCGGGTGTGTTACGCTAACAGTGGATACGCTGACAAGTGCCACTAGTAGATACGAATTGTCACAATAGCTTGGATTTAAAAACAAAAAACTTTTTTTACTGTTATAGATTGAATAGCAGTCAGTGTCCTTAAAGCGGGTGTGTTACGCTAACAGTGGACACGCTGACAAGTGCCACTAATTAGATCCTGTGTCACAATAGCTTGGATTTAAAAAAAAAAAACTTTTTTACTGTTATAGATTGAATAGCAGTCAGTGTCCTTAAAGCGGGTGTGTTACGCTAACAGTGGATACGCTGACAAGTGCCACTAATTAGATCTGGTGTCACAATAGTTTGGATTTAAAAACAAAAAACTTTTTTTACTGTTATAGATTAGATAGCAGT